>OVAN01013924.1:0-12449 GCA_900406275.1 Anastatica hierochuntica | reverse complement strand
TGAAAGTTTTCATCTTTATCTATCTTCTTCTCTAAAACCTATTTCTCTTCAGTAATAAGATAAGTTAAATATGGTTTCTATTTATATTACTCTTGTTGATTTTCTTTTATAACAAATTCTAGTTATATTTTAAGTAATTTAATAAAAGAATTAATCGGGTGGTGGTAGCTTAGTGATAAAAAAATTTGGAGAAATGTAAGAATTTATCCATTCTGGATCCGATTTTCGTGGGAACACTTTCATCTTTACTTGGCGAGTCGAATACGATGTCATACTTTAAATCACTTAAAAAAGTCGAAGAATGGACTAGTTGACGACTACATTCATCTAACATTGAGATATTTTTAAAAGAAGTTCAATAAGAAAATAATCAAAAGCATATCTAAATCGATAGTGTAAGAAAGAGGCATGTTAACGAGAAGGGTTCGTGCTGGTAATTCACCTAACCATAGTGTTGTTAGATGTTCGGTTGTAGCAAAACCAACACCACACAACTCTTTTGGTGGAAGTTCACCATATTAATCAATACAATTATAAAAAGTGAACCTTAATACAAAATTTAATTGATTGTGATGTCTAACTTCTCTAAAATATGGTCTTTATATAAAACTAAAAAATATTTTTGATTAACACTAAACTTTTCAACTAAATACATATAAAAATAAATTTTCAAATTTTCATGTGTATATTGTTTTCTTGCTAAATTAGTTCTTCTAATGGAACTCAATAATAATGGATCATGCCTAAATTATTATATTGTGTATTTAATATAAAAAAATTTAGTGAAAGTGGATAAAAGAGCATATATATAGAATATTGAAAATTATATACAAGAAAATAATAAGTTTCAAATAAGAAAATGGAGAACTCCCTAACCACCAAGTCTAAGTCAATAAGATTCCACAGGTTGGACAAAGTTTGATAGTTTCTCACTTCTATGTAATTTTATGTTTCTTTTGATTATATTAAAATAGAAGTGAGCAATTATCAAACTTTGCCCTTATAAATATTTATACACACTTAAAAATT
Source organism: Anastatica hierochuntica (assembly GCA_900406275.1). Lineage (NCBI taxonomy): Eukaryota > Viridiplantae > Streptophyta > Magnoliopsida > Brassicales > Brassicaceae > Anastatica > Anastatica hierochuntica. The sequence continues at coordinate 11,420 of OVAN01013924.1, read as the reverse complement.
TGCAGACAGATTGTTTAGCTCGAAACGCTTGAATTTTATTTCATGAATTAACATTTGTAGACATTAAACCTTCTAGTTGGATTATCAACCATGGAGTGACGAGTGACGTTCTAATCAATGTGTGGTTGCAGAAAATATATATACACACTTAATATATAAATAAAAGAAAGTTATTAATTACGTTATAAAATAATAGATTAAATGTTCAAGGCTAGACTTTTTGTAAACATTTTTACTTTTCACTAAAGCTAAATTAAGTAGGTTTGGTAACATATGATTAAATCACATAAAGATACAAATTCAAAAAAAGTTTGGAAATTTCTCACTCAAAAATCATTTTAGGTAAGCTGTTTACATTTTTGAGAAAACGCATATAAAGCACAATTTTTCCAAATTTTGGGTGATTTAATTTTAATAATTACTTTACACTTTTAAGCTATTATCATCATTCAATTTCTTGAAAGCTAAGTCTTGAGTTTCCTCAAACCTATAATTATTAAGCTTTCAATTGAATACGATTTAATCTATATCTATACAATACATAATATTTGTGTAAGTATTTATACAATGGAGTGTATTTTAAGCATCCAATACTTTTTCAGAAATATCTATATAACTCGAGAAAAAAGACTTTTTCAAGAAATATATATCAAAAAATCAAACCCAATATTTATTTTAGTTTTACTCCTAACAACATTACCTAAGAAACAAATCTACATTATTTATACCAAATTAAACTTAACAAGTAAACGTCATGTATATTTTTATAATTGTATTCGCAAGAAAAATCATTCCCATGCAAAAAAGCATTTCCTTTTTTTTTTATTTCACTTAAAATTCTTGTTAAAAAGCATTGCTATTTTATTTATTTTTTTCTTAACAAGAAAACGAAAGTTTTATTTTATTCATTTTGTATAAACAACTCCTCATCATCAAAGGCAAAATTGGTTGGCCTATCTCTGTTCCCTTCTCTAACACCCAACCCACAAATTAATATTAGAAAAATATATATTATTATACTATAAAATCATTACATATTTTATATAAATATATATATATAGAGGACTTTCTTTGAGAAACCTCTTTCAAGAATTGGTGAAAATCATTCAAGAAACACACTTCTTCAAAGAAAATTTAGAATGAAGAAGACAATGGAAGATCCAAGCAAGATCATGAGAAGATCAATTCATAGTTTCCTCAAAAACTACCACCAAGCAACCACCGCAGCCACCGTCCTCCTCCCCTTCTCCGTTGCTCTCCTCCTCTCTCAACACTTCTTCTCGTCTTCCTCCTCCTCCTCCCTTCACACAAGGTTTAATACTCTCTTTCGCGGTGCGGGTTTGTCTTCTTCTCTAGGTTTCTTTAACATCTTAAGCCTTAAGCTTTCACAAACCCTTTCTTCAACTTTCTTCACTCTTCCTTTCTCCCTCACTTTCCTCCTCTTCTCAAAAGCTTACATCATTAAACTTCTATCAAACAATCTCTTCGAAGATTCGTCGGTTTATTACTTTCGTCTTCTAAGAACTTACATTTGCAACTCTTTCTTGATTCTCTTTGCAAACTCCTCTGCTTTTGCTCTGTTTTTCTTAACATTCAACGTTCTTGATTCTTTTGGATTCTCTTCAAGAAACTTCTACACCTTCTTCTCCTTATCCTCGGCGATTGTTTACTCGATTATAATCGCTAACGCCTTTGTTATCTCCAATTTATCCTTAGTTTCATCAACTTCCTCTTCATCAGGAGGATACAAAACGATTCTCAATGCATGCCTTTTGATCCAAGGAAGAACTTCAACAGCATTAGCTCTTGCTCTTCCTACAAATCTCGCCTTAGCAGGAGTCGAAGCATTGTTTCAATACCGAGTAGTGAGTTCTTACTACAATGGAGATAGAGATATCATCTCAATAGCTCTTGAAGGAAGCTTCATAGCTTACTTATACGCTCTCTTATTAGTTCTTGACACCATAGTTAACTTCTTCTTTTACCAAAGTTGCATCAAGAATGAATATGATCATCGAAAGATCGGTAGAGAAGACGAATACTCGATCAAGATTCAAATCTGCGAAACAGAGAATACAAAGATATGCATCAAAGGACCAAAGAGTTTTCAAGAAGTCTTGTGACTTCTTGTTTTGTGTTTGAAGTAATTATAAATAAAAAAAAAGAGACAAAACTTTTTTTTTTACAGATTATTGATTCTTTTAAGGATAATCTCAAGTAGCTTTCACTTCAAAGAAAGGCAAAAGCAAAATAGTGAAGAAACAATTACAAGTTTCTACAAAATTTATCTTTCTTTATTTTAGTTATTTTTTTCTCTTTTTTACTTATTTTCCTATTTTGTAAAGTCATATACCATAAACTATAATTAAATGCAAATCTTGGAATTCACATTTTGGTTAATCCTATAGTTTTAATTTCATTGCCGACATAATATAATCTCTAAGCAATGATTTTAATTAGTTTAATTATGTTTAAGAAGATGTTGACTAAATTCAAGATTAAAGAGTGTCTTTGTTTTTGAGCAAAGATAAAGTTCAAGCACAATCTTTCATTACAAAGATAAGAAGAAGAAGTCGCAACTTTTCTTGATATGGACAAAGCAATCAAAGTTTTTTGTTTTTATTTTCTTTTGAGTTGAATACTTAAAAAAATACATTGAAATAGTATATTGGATAATAGAGTTTAGACTTAAAAAGACAAAAAGGAGAGATAGTGAATGGCCTTTATCACTAATGTCTCTACTTGAACTAATGAAAGCAAAAGCCCTTTAATACAAACTTTCAAATTTATCTAAATTTTCTTCTAATGGAGATAGAAAAGGAACTAAACAATTATATTTTTTATAAGTTAACATAATCAAAGTATGTCTGAAAAACTTTTTTATATTTAGCCGTTTTAGCGATACCTTAGTTTTTTGAATTTTGAGATACAAAATTTGCATTCAGATGCTATGTTTTGTAGCATCTCAAATATGTGGACTTTTGCATTTGAATATTTCAAATATTTAGATGTTGCATCTGGATACAAATTAATAATTGCAAAACGAACAACATTTGGTGTATTTGCATCCAGATGCAACATATAGATGCAAAAACGAATATGGTCTAACTATTTTGTTTAGTATTTTCGGTTTGTTTTAATTAGGATTGGACAAAAAATTTGCGCCCGAAATACCGATCCAAACCCGACCTACAAATCTGAACTCAATCAAAGAGTATTAAATCGTTTTTATTGGTCTTTTATGCTCATTTCTCTGACATGTTATACTCTTTGTTTAGGAACAAAAACTAGAAGGAAACTCTGAACTTGTGGAAGTTGTTGAAAACTATCAGCAGTTACTAAAGGAGTTCTTTGAAAACATCGATCCAACTTCCTCGGGTATGCAGTTACAACAAACTTTTAGCGGTTGTTATATCCAAGAAACTAGTCTGAACCCGATACTCTAGTTTTTTCTATGTTACCAAACCCGATTCGAAACGAAAGGGCCGAACAGACCCTGACCGCAGGACCGGGCATGAGATTTGAGGGGCTATAAATTTATACAGTTTTGGGGATCGAATTCTATACATAATTCTTTTTTGCTCGGTTTGGAGTTAGTTGGTCTATGCATATTAATTCAAAAAAATTTGGAGGCTTGAAATAAATGTTTCGTAACACATGGCTGAGGGCTGACCCTGCCCGACCCTGAAAAATGTTATCCGAATGGATTCAAAATTTTGGTATTTGAAAATCCGAATTCTGAACTGACTCGATCCGAATCCGAACTGAAACTCGAATCGCCAGTTTTAATTCAAATGAAGCTTTCTTTTGCTCAAGCCCAATAATGAACTTTTCTTTTTTTGCTGAAAGCCCAAATATGAACTGAACGCAAAGAAAGGAAACGACGCCGTTTCTCTGTTCTCATTCCATGGAACCCTAAGAAACAAACTACACATAGTATATAGCTGCTTTGTTAAACTCTCCTCTTAATACGTTTCTCTATCCACTGGAACAATCTCTTAATCAATTCGATTTCTTGCTTATCATTTACTTAGATTCTTCAAAGTTGCTTGCTTTCTGTTACCTGTTTGCTCACAAGTTCTTGATCTGTCTTGTCTTGCATCTATATAATAGCTTAGGTACCTAAAGTTTCAATCTTTAAGCTTCTTTACATCTCTTAGATGCATGTATGTTATGTTGTTGTTCTTTAGAGTCTAATTCTTCACCATTGTGATGTGTGGAGATGATGGAACCTTAAAGTAAAAGTTTGGAGCAGAGGTTATGAGTAATGTGTTGTGGCTTTTGATGCTTTTAACTTAGTTTTCAAGGAGACACAAGTGCCCTTGTCCATGTCTTGAGCTAATTGCATCTGTATAATACCTTAGCTTCAGAAAGTTTCAATCTTGAAACTTCTTTAAGCTCTTAGATACATGTAATATATGTGTATGTTGTTGTTCTTTATAATCTAATTCATGATCATTGTGATGTGTGGATGTATGGTAGCTTTTGATGCTTTTAACTTAGTTTTCGAGTAGACACAATTCGAAACCTTTCGAAAGGGGAGTGCCCTTGTCCTAGATGCATATATGAGATGTGTATGTTGTTGTTCTTTAGAATCTAATTCTTGATCATTGTGATGTGTGGAGATGATGGAACCTTCAAGTAAAAGGTTTGAGCAGAGGTTATGAGTAATGTGTTGTGGCTTTTGATTCTTTTTAGCTTAGTTTTCGAGTAGACACGATTTGAAACCTTTAAATACTAGAGTGCCCTTGTCCATGTCTTGAGCTTATTGCATCTGTATAATAGCTTAGCTTCCGAAAGTTTCAATCTTTAAACTTCTTTCAGCTCCTAGATGCATGTATGATTTGTGTATGTTGTTCTTATTCTTGACAATGTGATGTGTGGAGATGATGGAATGATAAAGTAAAAGGTCTGAGCAGAGTTCATGAGTAATGTGTAGTAGCTTTTGATGATTTAACTTAGTTTTCGAGGAGACACAATTTGAAAAAGGAGAGTGCCCTTGTCCATGTCTTGAGCTAATGGCATTTGTCGACTCCGCAAGCTCTCCAACAATGAACTTTTGATTCGCTAGTACGACACACATTGGCATTATGATGCTTTTGTGTGTCCACTGTAAATCTAATGGGTCGATTGTTAAAAGGCTTGGGGTTGCTTTCTACTATTGAATTGTCAATCTAGAATTCTCCCTACATACATTTTTGTTGTCTCCTTTGTGACTTTTGTTTAAATCATCAATATAGCTATTGCCCTTATAGCTTCTGCATTGATCAAAGACCCCTCTTGACTGATCCACATTGGTCATGAGATTATCTTTGCTTTATTGATTGTGTTAAGCTTTTCACAATGACTCAAGTTGCATCTTTGTTTTGATTCTTTGTTACATGGAATCATACTCGGTTTAATCTTTTGGTTTGCTTCTATTTCGTAAACTAAACTAGCATTTTGGTTGAGGCAACGGAAGTAAACCAAAAGNACTAAACTGAGTCGGGAATGTGATTAATGAGGGTAGATCCCGATTTAGAAGCGTCCTTGGGTAAAGGGTAAATCAAGACCTAGAAGGCGATGTATCGCCGCGAAAAAGTGCAAGATTCAAAGGTATGGAAGAAGAAGAAATGATCAAGAGAACAAAAAGAGATTGAAGAAGTTTTGTAACAATCTCCTTTGTATGTCTAAATAGAGAGAAAAATATGTAATTAAGCAAACAAAATATGAATTTTTTTTTGCAAATTAGATGTTTTACATTTTTAATTTTAAACATTTTTTAAGTATTTGATTAAGACAAAAGAAAGAATCTAAAAAAGACTGTAAAGACTATAAGATGAACATCTTCCTCATCTTTCTACTCGTTTTCTCGGAAAATTCTCCATTTTCTCGGAACTTTCTCTCTCTCTCTGACAAATCTTCGAAAAGATAACAGATCTCCTTATCGCTTCACACCAAAAATCAATTAAAAATCAAAACTTTATCATCTTTGCTCTGCTTCTTCAGCTACTTGGAGCTGAGAAAAAAAGATGATTCGCATCTCAGATTTGAGCTAAAGAAACTCTTCTCTTCTCAAAGTTAGATTCACTATCTTCTAATCTAATCGTATACAGTCTTCTTCTTCTTCTATCGTGTTGATTTCATCCTTTTTAGATAATGTTTCTGAGTTTTCCAGATTCAATTGCTCTGTTTCATCCTCTGTTCTGTTTCTTAACTCTCTCCAGGTCTCTTACAGCGTTTGCTCAAAGCGAAATGCAAGAAGATAGCTTCTGGAGATTGTGTCCTGTAAAGGATATTGATAAGAACAATACATTGTCTTTACTCTGTTGGTTCAAAGAATCATTGAAACATACCATGCTTGAGCAAGCATCTATCTTTGAAGATCAGATCCATGAGCTTCATCGTTTATATCAAAAGCAGAAGGCACTTATGATTGAAATTGAAGGAGGCAACACTCTGTTTCATAATGTCGGTGGCTCTAGTATAAGTTCAAGTATCTCTAAGATTGAAGATGAGAGTGATGATAAGTCTGTAGAGAAGAAGAAGAAGAAGGACTTGGATCTTGATTTAGGTGAAGAAGAAGAAGAAGAGGAAGAGGAAGGTTTAAAGAACGGTGAAGTTGTTGAAAATGTAAAGCATTTAACCGGTTTTTCGATGTTGCGATGTGAACTCGACTTGAATGAACCTGCCAAGATCGAAGAACCAGAAGCACAAGATTCACCAATATCTACAAAATCTCAAGCTGGTGAGAGATGTTTGTTATATTTTCTACGCTAAATCGGTTTGATCAATGATCTTATGAGAATTGTTTCTGCATTGATCTCTTTTGTGCAGAGAATGTAATCAACTTGAATACATCTCCTCTTTCAACTAAAGAAGAAGAAGAAGTAATTACTTTCAAGAAGATAGAATCTAAGCATCCTCAAGAGTTTATTTCGGCTTCATTGCGCGGTAAACAAGAATCAGAACCATCGCGGGCGATAGTTCAAGCGCTTCCATGTTTAAAAAGCATTTCACACTTCCACAAACGTCCCTCGTGGACTAGAAAGAGAGAACCACGAGGTACGTTTGTGGAGTTGAAATCTACTAGAAGTTGGACTAATACAAGAAAGAGAAGAGTTCGTAAACCGCATAAAGAATCAAGCAAAGTTACGAGAAAGATTGCAAGAACCAAATCAAAGAACAGAGGAAGAAGCTTTCTCGTAACCTACGACTGTATCTCGCCTCTGCATTGGTTCGCAAAGATTGCTTCTTCGGTTGTTGAAGACTCAAAGAGTGAAGTTGGTTTAACCTTAACCGGGTTCCACTCTGATTACCAAATAGACTATTCCGAAGAAAAGACATTGCATCAACTACAACATGAAGATAACCGCAATGACGCTCACTCTAGCTACCACGGTTTGATGGAGAATACGGTAATCGATTGGGGAACCGTAAGAAAACGAAGACGAGGCAACAGAGTTCCCGCTACTAATACGAAAACTTCCATATCCTTCTCGAGGTTCCTAGATAAGTTTTCTTGAAAGATGAGTTTTGTCTTCAACACTACATAGGAGATATACTGAAACTTTTAACTAAAAAGATTCATCGAAAAAGCGATGAATCTTGAAAACTATATGATACTGAAACAGAGTTTATATACAGCAGAAAGTTTCGATTTTTACGAAAGGTTGAATGTTGCATTTTAAGAAACCAATTCAGAGATTTGAAGGAGTGGTGGAGTGTTGAGTAAAGTAAGGATCTTGAAGAGTTAGTTGAAGGAGATCATCTTCTTCTTTGTCCCAAGAATCGCGGTAAGTCTCTAGATTTTCTAGAGAGTTTAACAGAGAAGATAAACAGAGCTTCTTTCTCCATTCTTCAAGATGTGGAAAGCCAATGTAGTCTGCATATGTATCGCTATACTGCAACATCCAAAACAATAAAAACAGAGTTTTTGATGAGAAAAAGGATTGAACTTTTTAGTTTGGTTTATACGGGAAGAACCGAACCGAAAGAATTGAAAAGAAACCGAACCGAAAGCGAACCGGATTTAGAAAATATTTGAATGGTTCCAAAGTTTGAGAACCGGTTATGAATTTTGAGAATTGAAATCATACCGAACCGAAAAATTTTGGATAACCGAAAAGAGTCGAAATGACCAAATACCTAAAAGTACGCGAAAATATATCCGAAAATATCCAAAAACAAATATCTAGATGACTATCTAATTGAGTCAGAACCAAACTTGAACCGAACCAAAATATTTTGAAAACCAAATCGGTCTAATTTTCAATAACCGAAAGAACCGAATACTGGAAGAGATGAATCGAAGTTAACCAGATAACTGACTGCCTAGGCCAAGTTTCAGACCTTTGAATCAAAATATTTTGAAAACTAAATCGTTCTAATTTTCAAAATCCAAAAGAATCGAATACTAAAAGAGCCAAATCGAACGAAACCGGATAATTGAATGCCTAGGCCAAGTTCCAAACTTTTGAATCAAAATATTTTGAAAACCGAACCGTTATAATTTTCAAAAACCTAAAGAACCGAATACTGAAAGAGTAACAAAATAAGATAACCGAGTGCCTAGGTCTAGTTCCAGACCTTTGTACCAAAATATTTTGAAAACCGAAGCGTTTTAATTTTCAAAATCCGAAAAAACCGAAAAACGAAAGAATCTAACCGGAAAAAAAAACCGAATAACCGAATGTCCATGTTTCAGACCTTTTGGACCATAATATATGTACCAAAAGTGAGACTTTAGATATTCCGATTTAAAGAATAACTCCTACGTACCAAAAAAAGAAAGAAAAAGAAGATAGATAAAGTTTGGTGGTGGTACATTGAAATCGGCAATGTCGTGAGTGTTACGTTTAGGGATTCCATCAGCTTCTCTAGAACGGTAGAAATCAGAAATTGATTGCATCATTTGATCAGATGAAGGAAGACAAGTTTTGCCTGAGAGAAGCTTTGAGATCCATTTCGCTTGTGACTCAAAGAATGGGAACCCTATCAACTGCCAAAACAAGAAGTTTTAGTTTGATGATTATGATGATGATAATGATGATGATGATGATGATTTTACCTTACGAGGGATGCCAACAAAGGAGAGAGAAGGGGAGAGATAAGGAGAGAAAGTGTGTTCAAAGAGAGGACCAACTCTATTGTCATCAACTTCTACTCTTCCTTTACTCTCTAGAAATGGGAACTTGTACCAATACCTACACACGTGTTAGTGTTTCTCAAATGTTAATCTCTTTTTAGTATATAGACAAATAATACTACTAATTTCTTAAATCTAATAGGTTTAACCTCTTGATTTTGAAAATAAAAAATATAAATTTTTTTCTTTGTTAACTCCGGGTTTCATGGCCTCCACCGAAATGGATCCAGACTAGCCGGAAGGGATCGGCAGGGTCGTCAGTCCTTTAGCCTAAAGAGGCAGGACGTCTGACACTCACATTCCGTTTACTCACACTCCGTCGGTCCTGAGGCGCTGGAGGCGTAGGTAAATTCTCCAGAGGTGTCCAGAAACAATGTGAGGTAGTTCATGCTGTGTGGGGATCGAACTCGCATGGTGTTGGCCACACGAACCCGTCCTTAACCAGTAGGCCACAATGCTCCGGGTAAGTATAAATTATGTTGTAATGTTTGTAATATAGCGATGAACTATTCATCATTTTGTAACATATTAAAAATTATAAATTATAAATGATGTTACAACATTCGATTCCGTTAATGCTAAAGAAAACTCTTGATTTGTATTTAAATTTTTGTCTTGTTAATGTTTTTCTATTTCTTTATTTCTTTTATTCTAAGAAGTGCGAACACTTTAGCTGATTCGCAGGCGAGCTCTTTGTGCTCAAGATCCTTCGATTTGTGAAGCTTAATAAAATAATTCCTTTCGTGACCAAAAAAAATGTTTTTCTATTTTGAGTTTGGTGTTGATGTGTTGTATACTAAATCAAAAAGAAATTTTGTAATTCTTAGTTTTTTTATTTTAACCACAAAAATATCAAAATTTTCTTTTACCAAAAACTTAAAAGACTTAGAAAATGGGAGGAGAGAGTATATTTTATCATGAAAGGATATTAATTTAAAGAAAACATAAAGAAGAGAAACTTTGAATACTCAAGTGTTTTGAATAAATAATTATTTTCATTGGATATTTTTCTAAAAACTTTGATATAGAATTCAATTAGAGTATCATACATTGAAAGAAAAGATGAATCTAATATAGTATATAATCATTAATATTGCTTTTTCTTTTGTCACAAATAGAATTTATTGAAAACTTCACAAGGAAGTAAAAGATAACAAAGCGTCTTTAGCCAATAAATCGGCTAAAAAATTATTGGAACGAGGAATAAAATGAATGGAAATTGACGAAAACTCAGGAATAAGAAATCTAATATCACAAAGAATCGAAAAAAGATCATTGTGATTCTCTCCTCTTCGCAGAAGATGCATTAGGACTTGTGAGTTCGATAAGACTCGAAGGTTCGAAAATCCAGTTTGGAAGTAAAATAGATTATTTTAAAATTCAGTTTTCCATTTCATTTTTAGTTAAATCTTCTGAACAGCAGAAATAATTTGTAAACACTATTATTCATGTGTGTATTATATAAAATCTCTTTTAAGGGATAAAAATGGAACGAATCTAAAGTAAAAGAAAATAGAGTGAATCTGTCGATTCCAAAAGAAGTAGGGATGTGAAAATGATGTTGTCGTGCAATTCGACAAGATTTGTAGTCCACTCACGTCGACATATTAGTTCAACATTTTTTATTTAAAAAATAAATACTACACTAGTTGACAAAACAAATCATACTATACTATTGAAAAATATTTTTTTGGGTTAAGGCTATTGAAATATTAAATAACTAGTTTCATTTTCCTTTTCTATCTTTAATTTGTTTATAACCGAAATGTTTAATCTTTCCAGGGCGAGTGTAGTCATCGATTAATTCATTCTCCGAATTTTCTAATGAGTCTAAAACGTGATACCTTATTTTTTATAACCGAAAGATTTAATCATTATAGGGCTAATGTAACCGTCGACTAATTCACTCTCCAAATTTTCTAATTAACCTAAAGCTTGACACCAACTTCGGCATGCTAAGTGAAGATGAGAGTGTTACGAATGAAAATCAAATTCAGAATAAATGAATTTACACCTTTCTTTAAATTCTTTTTACCGCTAAACTACTACCGCTTGATTTACTTTCTTTTTATTGTCAACAAACAAGTGTGTCTACTAGTTTTACCATTTTTTTTTACCGTATTAGTGTATAACAAAAGTTCAAATAAAACAACATTTCATTTTTCTACATTTTGACAAAAGAACTTAAAAGGTGGAGAAAAATAATTTAGAGTCTATTGAAAGTTATATAAAAATATTCCTAATCAAGTAATGCATTATATATATATATATATATATATATATATATATATAT
>OVAN01013923.1:0-12450 GCA_900406275.1 Anastatica hierochuntica | reverse complement strand
AGCTAATATGCTTATTTACAACCTAATAATGAATGAAAACTAAGCTAACACACACTAAAATATGCAGGAAATTGTATGTACATCAAGTGTAAGGTTGAATCTGAGAGCGAGCTGTGAGCAGTTCAAGAGGACATCCATCAACTGATTCCAGCCCCAAGTCCATCCTCAATTACCGCAACTGAAGAGATCAAAGAGAATGAACTGAAACTAGCTCCTCTTTGTGAAGAAAATCAGCAATTCGACAAGCTGAATCAAGAGGAAGAACTTCAGGTTGTAAGTGATCTAATACCAATCAAAAATGTGGCTGAAGAAGTAGATTTTAGAGCAAAAACCTCTCATGGAAAGGAGCAGTAAACGGTTTACAAATCAGGTTCATATCATGGTTTAATTGTGTGTAAGGAATCTAATCAGCCTATTTTTTGGATTTAGCGTAGTATTGTGGAGCATCTAAGGCATTATAATAAGCTGCCACACGTTTTTTTTTTGAACCAGGAGGAATGACATGTGTGACCCGCAACAAAAACAGCACCTTGGAGAAGTGGACAGCAAACTCGCAACCATGTATGGACGATGCATTCATCCTAAAGGGTCCAGATTTGAGGACAAATCCTTTTAAAGGAGGAGGGGATGATGCAACATGGATCAGCAGTGACATAAAAGGATCAAGAAACATCATGTCCATGAGCATTAGGTGTGTTGGATAAAGATTGATTGCATCAGAAGATGCTGGCTTTAAGCAAAGTCCCAACGAGTACTTCTGGAATGATAAAGGGTCACAATGCTATGTGTTCGAGCCTGGAGGGAATATCTTTATGCCGAGTTTTAGATGAGTGCAGGGGAACCAGGTCATCAGCGAGTTTGGTCTTTTGGAAGGCTTGGATTTGAGGACAAATCCTTTTAAAGGTAGAGGGAATGATGCAATCATGTCCAGCTCAACTCAGAGAATCCACCCAGCTGCATTCAAGGAGAATAACGAATAAAGCAGGAGGAATTTAGGCGTAAACTCAATTTCTTTGGATTTTCAACTCCTCAGGGGTTCATCCCGAACTGGAATCATCAACATATCTGCTCTGAGCAGAGAGTTATTGAATTTACAATCTGGGCGAATCAGAATTGTCGCAGATCATATATATGCTCACTCCAAAGGGAATTCTGACCAAACCAGAAAGTTTCAGGCTATGATTCAAAATGTTTTATATTCTCAAGCCATCAAGGAACCAAGAAGAAGTGGAATGGATTGAAAAGACGCTAGGAAGAATTAGTTATGAATTTTCAAAGTCAACAGACTCTCAGCTCGTCTGTCAAGCCTATTCGTGTGAATTCAAGAGCAAATCATCCATGTATGGCAAGAACATTGTTCCAGTCATATTTCACCTTCAAGATTAGTGTCTTAGGCGTCCAAATCATCCAAGAATCCTTAGCATCACGTTTTGGATCAAGTGACCAAGAAGGCTTGGATATTTCAGCCCAAAAGAAGTTGAATCCCAAATTAAGGATCCATTATTACTTGTTAGAAGAGCAACCACGAAATTCAATCCCAAGAAGCTTCAAATCCGAGTTGCGGCATTTGTTTTCATCAAACCAAATTCGACATCAATTGAGAAGGAAACCAAGATCTACCAATTTATTTAATGTTTGCGGTTTTAGTGTTTAATTTTCGGTTTAATTTTAGGCTTAGCTTTGTTTAATTTTGGGCTTAGATTAGGCGAAAATTTGGTTTCGTTTTAGGTTATTATTTTCGCAGGAAAACCTAGTAGATCATCTCTACTTAAGCGTTGTAATCTGCAGCTTTAAGAGGATCCCGAGTTTTATGCAAATTTTAAGTTTTCTTTCTTCTTTCTAAGAAAGTGAATCCCTATTCATCTTTGAACAAAACCTTATTGCTAAAGAGTTAATTCGCTAAGAACTTTATCATTCTCGATCATAAAAAGAGTTAATTCTCAAGATCTAGATTAAATTATATCCAAAACATCATCTCCATCGAGAAGTCATCCCTGTTTTCCGAGATCCCATTCTGAAAATTCAGATCTGAATCTCGAATATCTTGTTCAGAAGATCTTGGATTGCATCATGTGGGGGTGTCATTCTTGGCCTGTTCATGGATGAGTGTCTTGGCTTTTGCTGAGAGGAATTTTCGAAGGTATCCTTTCCTTAGAAGCTCATTCACTTCGAATCTTAACTGGAGACAATCTTTCGTTAGATGACCACGGTCACTATGGAAATCCCACAACTTGGAAAGATCCCTCTTATGTTACAGGGTCAGCATCTTCACTGGCCATCTGACCTTTCCCGACAAGTGTCTTAGTTTGCTTACTATTTCAGCGGAAGATATTACCATGTTGGACAAATTCGGCAAGGTCATGGGCACGTACTACTCATGCTTCGCTTTCGCAAAGGGCTTTGGCCATTCCTTGGAAACGCCCTTGGTAGAGTTGTCAACTCCAGGTCGAGCATTGGGTTTTTCATCCCTGGAGGCCTTCGCATGGCCATGAGTCTTAGAGCCGCTTTTCTGGGTCAACTGGGCCTGGTAAGCGGTATCCTCTTCCCATTTTGGGCCCACGCCTTAGAGATGACATCCTCCATGGTATAGCAGGGATACTTAGTAAGATCTTTGTACAAATCGCCATTGACCAACAATCCCTGCCTAAAGGTAGAGATTGCAGTGGACACAAGACAGTTGAGAATTGCTACTTTCTCTTTGATGAAGCGACAGACGTATTCCTAAAGGCTCTCACTTGTTACTGCTTGATTTGGTAGAGGTCGTCAAAGGTACTCCTCAGAGTGGGACTACTAACGAATTGCTTCAAAAGACTATATGTTAGCACTGCAAACGAATCGATATAGTCATTGGCTAGATTTGAATACGACAGGTGTCTTGGCGCAGTAGTGCTGGCCCAGTAATGCTAGTCCAGTGATAGACGTAGTGAGCATGCGTTGGTGATACAGAGATATGTGTGTGTCGGGGGTCTATGGTCCCATTGTAAAGTGGCATAATCGGCCAAGTGAACCTCTTGGGGACTTTGCTAAGGGCGATGGCACCGACGAATGGTGTGTCTGCGTAAGAGTTGGGGACGCTCTTGATGATTGGTGAAGCTACCCCTAGTAGGCGCTATATCATGTTCTCCATAGCATCTAACCTCCCTGTTAGCAGGGCTTTTAGACCATTGGCCTCATTAGCGTTTCCTTCATGAGGTCTACTAGGGACGCTTTGATGGTGAGAGCCAGGGGTTTGGGTCAGCCTAGAGCTTTGAGTTTGATGCGCTCGCGTGTCCTTGGCGATCTTTATCGGTGTTTTGTCCAAGATTGCATCGACAAGACTCTCTTCTTGAATCTGGCACGCTTTCCATCATCATCGTCATTGGCGTTAGATGTCTGAGCATCTCTCTCTTCCGCCAAGGCTTCCAGAGTCGTATTCTCATCTTCTAGCTCCTTCAACCGAGATTCGTTCTGCTTCAGCTTTGCAGCAATCACCTCGTATTCCTAAAGCTTTGTAGAAAGTTATGCGTCCTCCATTGTTTCAGATGCAACCACTTTCGACCGAGTCATAGCTGCATCATTAGATGTATACTTGAGAGACTTGTTCTCTTCTCTGGTTCGGAAAAGCTGCTTGATTTACTCATCTTTGTTCTTTGTTCTTTGTTCTTGTTGAAATTTCCCCTCCTTCTAGCGCGAAACTGTTTGGGGATTTTTTGGTGATACTTTGATAGGGAAAAACAAGAACAAAAGATGTAATGAGATGCAAACAATTATTTATTAATCTTTTGTAAAGGAATCGATTACAATATGTGCGTATTGAGCAAAAGGGTTTTTGGATCCTTGAATTAGAGTTCTTCCCCTAGTATTTATAGTTTTCGAATAAGAATATTTCTATATCCTTTATGGATATCTTCTATGTTCGAGTCTATATATACAATAATGAATATTCTCATAATTCATCTAAAGTAATTATTCTTATCTCTTAAGATTTAAATCATATAGGGGGAATATTCGCTCTACTTTGGCTCGTGGTTTTGGCTTGGCTGTGTGTCCTTGGCTAAGGCCTTGGTTAACACATTATACTAGGGAGTTTGTGTATATACCCTGGTCTAGCTAAGACTAGGCTCTAAACGAATAAAATTACCCCCAACAAGAACCTATGCCAAAATTCTAGCCTAATCATCCATTACAACCCTAGCCTACTACATCTCAAGTTCCTTGAAGGATCTACTCACTAAGATCCATGGAAATCCAAAGACAAAGATTGGGCTTCTGAGCTTCCATGTTCTTAGATTAAGAAGATAAAGAAAGAGATGGAGAAGAAAAACACAAATCTAAGTTAAACAAACCAAATAATTATTACAAGATTTTATATCTTCAAAATAGAGAGAAAAAACAATAAAAATAGCAAAGTTGTTCAAAGGTACGTTCTTGAAGGGTAAGAGGATCTATTTATCAAAAGGGGGGAAGAGATGTTGTCATAAAACCAATTTTTTCCGTCTGTGCATGCCACTATCGACCTAATGCATATGGCTATCTACCACTGGGTCGATAGTGTCATGCATTAGGTAGCAACATCTTCTGTGCATGTGGCTATCGACCTTATGCATGCTACTATCGACACGCAGGTCGATAGGCACATGCATTGGTAGTCTTTGGCTTTTTTGGTCTTTTGATAGCCTGTTTGTTTCCACGTAATCCCCATTCATCTAGCTCCTCTTCTCCTTGATTTCTTGACTTCAAAACCACCTTGAATCAATCTCTTTAGCCTCCATTAAGCCACTTGAAAAGTTGTACCTACAAATACAAGAATATGTATGCAAATGCAAGAATATGTATGCAAATGCAACTAATCCAAAAACTAGACTCTAGACTGAAACTATATTAATTTTAAGGCTAAAATGAAATACTTACATTCTAAAAGTGAATGAAACTAAGTTAAAATGGAACTAAATAAGCATGAAGTTATGTACATATCACCTGATTATTACGAATAGTGTGAACCAGACATTGATTAGGGACATAACAGAGATGGAAGTAATGATTCCACTCTTTGCTATGCATCCTGAAAGAGCCTCTGAGTCTGATGTGATGACGGCTCTGTTTGTTCAACGCTGTTGGGGGATCTTAAAGGATGATATAGTCAAATTGGTTCGAGATTGTTTTTAAGTCAGGTAGGTTTGATACACGTATAAATGAGACAAATATTTTTATAATCGTAAAGACGGATCAACTTAAGAGAATGACGGAACTTAAAAAAATAGTTTATGCAATGTGGGTTAGAAAATAATCTCAAAAATCTTGTGTCTAAGGCTAAAGAAGTTTCTTCGTCCGACATATCAAAGACACAATCGGCCTTTGTATCTGGAAGATTGATTATAAATAATATATTGATTTTTTAGGAGATATTTCATAGCTTACGTACTAATCAGAAATGTCAATATGAATTTATGGCCATCAAGACGGATATGAGTATAGCTTATGATCATGTTGAATGGTCTCTTCTGAAAGCGATTATGCAGAAACTGGGTTTTTGACAGGTGTGGGTCTCCTGGTTAATGAGGTGTGTTCAGGTCGATGTCATATAAAATCCTCTTCAATGGTCGACCGACGGCGAACATTGTTCCCCAGAGAGGTCTAAGAAAATGTGACCCTTTATCACCGTATCGTTTTATCTTATGCACGAAACTCTTGATCGCAAATATTAAACGAAAGGAAATGGAAAATGATCTAGTTGGAATCATGATTGCAAAGTAGAACCCGATTTCTCATTTTCTCTTCGTTAACAATAATCTACTATTTTGCAAGGTAGAGTTATCGCAATGTCAAGCCATTTTGGATGTTCTACAGGAATACGAGGTTGCCTCGGGACAAATAATAAATTTTCATAATTCGTCAGTTATGTTTGGAAAAAATGTTTTGGGACAGATTAAATTCATGATGAAGACACAACTAGGCATCTCAAAAGAATGGGATATGGGTAATTATCTAGGAATCCCGAAAATTTTGGACGGTCCCAAGAGTCAAATTTTAAATTTTTTTAGAAAACGGTTAGCAAAACGAGTAAAGGGGTGGTTATCCAAATTTCTATCAAAAGGGGGCAAGGGAATTTTGATAAAATCAGTTGCTCTTGCGCTACCGAACTATATATGTCATGTCATGTACTAAACTTCCACGTGGGTTAACCTCGAAGTTAACTAGTGTGATTTCTTAATTCTGGTGGAGCTCAAATGGATGTAACGGCGGTCTCCATTTGGTTGAATGGGGGCAAATTATGTATTCCAAAAGAGGACGAATGTTTAGGCTTTAAATCTCCGAATGATTTTAACATGACATTATTGGCCAAACACTTATGGAGAGTAATATAGTTGTCGGGGTCGTTGCTCTCTCGCGTACTACGTGGCATATATTTCATTAATGTACATCCATTAAAAGCTAAAAAAACCAGATTCACCCTCTTTTGGCTGGAACAGTATTTTTCAACCCAAGCACTGCTCATGCAAGGTGTTATGATATGATAGGTTCGGGAATTAATACATTATTATGGCATGATCTATGGATTCTAGATGTAAATTCATGACAAGTGAGAGGTCGGGTAGTATATGGCACCCTAGGCTAGAAGTTCAACAAATAAAAAACCATATGACGAGGGAATGATATTTGAAAAAATTACATTAATTTATGGATCCAAAGGATATGGAGCTTATTCATGCTATCCAACCAAGTCGAATCACTATATATGATAGTTTGGTATGACATTACAAAAAATCAGGACAATATACAGTTTAATTGAGGTATAGGTATCTTAATTCATTGGAGATAAATCGGATTAACAACAATGGTTGGGGTCTAAGCCTGGAAGCTCTAAATGCCTTTACATGGAAAATAAAATGTCCTCTGAAAATACAACATTTTCTCTAACAAATCATTACAAAGAGCTTGGCGGTGACAACATAACTAACTAACAGGGGGTACAATGTGATTCCGTGTGTAAATTTACTCTCAAATTTACGAGAGACTTGCGAGTGACCCTCGCAATTTCCTCGAAAAATATCCCTAAATCCTATACCCTAAATCCTAGTCCCGAAACTCCAAAAGCAATATCACTAATTCAATTTATGCAATCTTATAGCATGTCTTTAACATTTTAAAAAGATATTATACCAATTTAACCGTTTCAATTTTTTGTTCTAAAATTTATACCTTTGTTGCATATTATACAAATTCGTATTTACCAAAATATTAAATATAAACAAATTATTGTAAGGAATATAATAATTTAATTTTACGATTTTGCAAAATACCGAAAACTATAAGAAAAAATTAGGGGGAAACAATTTTTTAAAAAATAATTTAATAATTTCCGAGTGAATTGCGAGCGACCCTCACAATTTCCTTGCAAAATATCCTTAAAGTCTATATCCTAAACTTTATACCCTAAACTCTATTCCCTAAACCCCAAAAAGATTATCACTAATCCAATTTAAGCAATCTTATTGCATTTCTTTAACATTTTAAAAAGATATTATACCAATTTAACCGTTTTCGTTTTTAAAGTTTACGAAATAAACGAAACCTTTCTAACATGTATACCTTTGATGCATATTATACAAATTCATGTATACAAAATTTGTTATTATAAACAAATATTGAAAGAAATTTTAATTCTTCATTGTAATGATTTGCAACTTACTAAAAACCTAAAAAACAAAAGTGAGAAATTTTTTATAATTAACTAGACATTCTGTGAGTAAATTGCGAGGACCACTCGCAATTTACTCGCAAATTTGAGAGTGACTTGCGAGTAACCCTCGCAATTTCCTCGCAAAATATCCCTAAACTCTATACCCTAAACCCCAAAAGGATTATCACAAATCTAATTTATGCAATCTTATAACAATTCATTAACATTTTAAAAAGATATAACACCAATTTAACTGTTTCAGTTTTTAAATTTTACGAAATAAACGAAATCTTTCTAAAATTTATTCCTTTGATGCGTATTATGCAAATTCATATATAAAACATTTGTTATTATAACAAAAAATATTGTTATAAATTTTAAATTTTCATTGTAATGATTTGCAACTTACTAAAAACCTTAAAAACAAAGTGAGAAATATTTTTTAATTAATTACACATTTTGCGAGGAAATTGCGAGGATCACTCGCAAGTCACTCGCAAATTAGCGAGTATTTTGCGAGTGACCCTCGCAATTTCCTCGCAAAATATCCCTAAACTCTATATCCTAAACCCTACACCCTAAACTCTATTCCCTAAACCACAAAAGGATTATCACAAATCCAATTTATGCAATCATATAGCATTTCTTAAATGTTTTAAAAAGGTATTATACCAATTTAACCGTTTCCGTTTTTAAAGTTTACGAAATAAATGAAACATTTCTAAAATTTATATCTTTGATGCATATTATGCAAATTAATATATACAAAATTTATTATTATAAACAAAAATATTGTAATAAATTTTAAATCTTCATTGTAATGATTTGCAAATTAATAAAAACCTAAAAAACAAAAGTGAGAAATTTTTTTAATAATTAATTACACATTCTGCGAGTAAATTGCGAGGGTCACTCGCAAATTTACGAGTGACTTGCGAGTGACCCTCCCAATTTCCTCAAAAAATATCATTAAACTCTATACCCTAAAGTCTAAACTCTAAGCCCTAAACCCTAAACCCCAAAAGGATTATCACAAATCCAATTTATGCAATCTTATAACATTTCTTTAACATTTTGATAAAGATATTATACCAATTTAACCGTTTCCGTTTTAAAGTTTACGAAATAAACAAAATCTTTCTAAAATTAATAATTTTGATGCGTATTATGCAAATTCATATATACAAAAATTGTTATTATAACGAAAATTATTGTAATAAATTTTAAATCTTCTTTGTAATGACTTGCAGCTTACTAAAAACCTTAAAAACAAAAGTGGGAAATTTTTTTTAATTAATTACACATTTTGCGTGTAAATTTCGAGGGTCACTCGCAATTTACTCGCAAATTTACGAGTGACTTTCGAGTGATCCTCACAATTTCCTCGCAAAATATCCCTAAATCCTATACCCTAAACCCTAGTCCCTAATCTCCAAAAGGATTATCACTAATCCAATTTATGCAATCTTATAACATGTCTTTAACATTTTAAAAAGATATTATACCAATTTAACCATTTCGATTTGTTGTTCTAAAATTTATACCTTTGATGCATATTATACGAATTCGTATTTACCAAAATCTTAAATATAAACAAACATATTGTAAGGAAAATAATACTTTAATTTTACTGTTTTGCAAATTACCGAAAACCGTAAGAAAAAATTAGGGGGAAATAATTTTTCTAAAATAATTTAATAATTTTTGAGTGAATTGGGAGGGACACTCGCAATTCACTCGCGAATTTGGAGCTACAAGACGAAATTTATTTGGCGGTTTTTCATAATTTTGCGAGGAAATTGCGATTATCAGGTCATTTCTCTCGCAAATCAGTAGCAATTCCCTAGCAAATGTTTTGCATTTTTTTAGAACTTGCAAGGGAATTGAGAGGGTCACTCGCAATTCCCTCGCAAATTCTTGATGAAACGCAAAAAATTGCTAGTGATTTGCGAGAGAAGAAAACAATATATATACCCCATTCTTTCCTTCCATTTCACACCAAACCACTCTCTCACTACAATCCTCTCTCCAACACTCTCCAACACCCAACAAGGTTAATAATAAAATAATAAAAATTTATTAAAAACGATTATAAAATTTTTCTAAAATTATAAAAATTTATTAAAAACGATTTAAATTTACATTATTTATTGATAAAATTTTATAAGTTTAAATAAATTTTCTTTTATTTTGGTTCCTTAAAAATTTAAAAATATTATAAAGATTTTAAATGGTTTTCCAATTTTTTGTTTGAAAAATCTTTTAAATATAAAAAATATAATTATTTTCCTATATATTTTTTAAAAACCAGGATTTGCGAGGAATTTGCGATTGACACTCTCGCAAATTCCTAGCAAAGTTTTGCTAGGAATTTGCGAGAGTTTCACTAGCAATTTCCGAGCAAATTTTTGCTAGTAACTTGCGAGTGCTCTGTCTCAAATTCCTAGCAAAATTTTGCTAGTGTTTGGTTATCGCATTTCACTCGCAAAAATTCGCTCGCAGTATACTCGTAAATTTGCGGGGAACTAGCGAGGATATCTGGTCCTCGCAAATTTGCTTGTAATCTACGAGTAAACTGGATTTGCGAGTAACGCATAGCGACGGGATGATTTTACTCGTAAATTTCTCGCAAATCAGGATTGTGAAATGCCTTAGGCGGAGCCTTTCACCTTTGCATTCAAAGATGAAAGCTCTGTTGTGGGCAATGGCAGAACTACATACTATAGAATATACTGACAGCTGTTTGAAACAGATTGTTTAAACTTTTCAATATTTTTTCACCTAAAACGACTTACCAGCTTTGTACACGTATATCCAAGATTTCTTGCGTCTTCGTTGATATTGCCCGGGATTCTCATTATCAACCATTTTGCGCACAACGAATACATATGCGGATTGTCTGACTCGAGGATCCCGAATTATTTTTCATGAATATATTTTTATAGATTTCTCTCTCCAAATTGAATTACCAGTTACAAATTAACTTTCTAATTGTTGTGTGGTTGACAAAATAAAAAAAAAATTAAGTAACTTTCACTAACAATCTTAGTAAGTTAGAAAAAAATTGCCACGGCCCAAAATTGAAAAACAACCTTGGAAGAAAAAAGCCCTAGAATCATATTGGAATATTTGCTGTCAACATAATCGTTTGTTTATATATGAAGAAAAAAACATAATCTTTTGTTTAAATATAAAAAAAAAAAACATAATCTTTTGTTTAGTCCGTTTCTCTTCTGGATCTAGCTTTTCTGTCGAAGAACAATCCCCAATAATAAAAGTAAAACAGACTACGCAACCGCTTCATTATTAACAATGAGTGTATGAAATACGTGAGCTGGAGGGCTAAATGCTAAGGGATCTAGTCTTCTTTTTACATGTAGCAATTAATCTCAATGAAAGAATCAAGAACGCACTCCATACCAATCAAATATACTAACCTACAACACTCTCTTCTTCTCTCTTCTTGAACCCACCAAACCGAAAAAGAAACTGCTTTTCATCCTCTTCTTTCTTTTCTCATCATCGACTTTATAAGCCACAGATAGGCTTTTCTTCATCCACGATTCTCCTCTGCTGCTGCCTCCTCCCACCATTGACATGTAGCATCGGCGATCAACAAGAGGAGACGGACAAGAAGAGACGGAGGAAGAACCGTAAGAAGAGAGAGATGAAGTAGTTGAGGAATAGCATAAGACTTGATGAGCTCTTTGTCGATATGAAGAAGAAGAAGAAGAAGAAGAAGCTTTGATGAAGAGACAAAGCCTCTCGTTGAGACAGAGAGAACATACACCAGGTGATTGTCTGTGCTTAGGGTGCTTCTTACAAAACACTGTGTTTTTCGTCTTTTCTTGTGCCTTGGACGCTCGTCTTATTCCGAGCAAGCTCGTGCTCAAAGTCGTCATTTCTTCATTTATTTTGGTATGTAGATCAGAGAGCGATCAAGTGTTTATATAAATTTAGAAAGAAAATGCGACTTTGGTCGTGGGGTGGTTCATTGGAGGTTTCTTGGGATTTTCGTGGAAACTTATGAAGATTGGCCTTTTTGTAGATTTTTGTTGACAAGGTCGTGTGGGTCGAGGAAAAGGAAGAATCGACGGTTGGGAAGAGCGATGAAAATTAAGCGACGGTCAAGATTAGGGTTTAAAAGGTTAGTTGAAATGACTAGAAAATTCCATGTCTGGTAGGCGCGCGCAGAAAGTCCCAAACTTTGTAACTCATACACACACATAAATATAATGTTATATATACAACTTCGAATTCTTTTGGGTTGTAAGTTTATAACAATACAATAAATTTATCCTTGCGTATATAACACTTCTTCAAAGTACTTAGAAAAGCAATAATATATGCTCTTACATTTGGTTACAGATTTTTAATTAAAATGCTCTGTAAAGAGTAATATTTAATATATTTTTATTGTTTAAAATTTTATAACTCAAAATTCTTGGATGCATATATGTGATATTTTTGAATTTTAAATTGTTTAGTATTCATCTTTTAGTTTGTTTTAGGTACATTTAGCACCTTTAAAGTCTATTTTAGTGGCATTTTGAGCTATTTTGTAATTGAATATTAGAATTGCATTATTGCAATCATATTGCATATTTTCTTTGATTTAGGAATCCTCGGAACAAAACAGGAAAAACTTGAGGAAAAGGAGGTGTGGAAACCGAAATTCTACCTGTCAATGTTATGTGGTTCACGGACCCTCTGTAGCCAAAGATCGACATATCAAGCAATGAGTTAAAGAGTTAGTAAATAAGAAATACAAAACTAAAAGATAAACATAT
>OVAN01013922.1:0-12452 GCA_900406275.1 Anastatica hierochuntica | reverse complement strand
GTACGAATATCTTAAAAGCATATTATTATTTTTCAATGTTAATGTGTTTACAGCTGAATTGTAAAAAACNATTCGTGCTTCTCTTTGCTTTAGAAATAATTTGGAGAAGAAAAAATTTCGAATGATCTTACTACTTTTGCATCGAATTAGAAAATAGTAATAAGTTTTGTTTTACAATTGTACATATAAGTTTTGATATAATATTTTCTTCAAATATTAAAGTGTATAGTAATAAAATATAAAAGTAAAGTAATGATATACTTATATATAAAAAATTTTATGTGTACGCATTTCCACTTTTAACAATCACTATATAATTAACTAATTAACATGCTAAAGTTAAATTATGATTATAAGGTGATAATTTAAGGTAAATTAAAACATTACAAAATATATATCAAAAAGTGTACCGCGGCGTAGCGCGGATTTATACCTAGATATATTATTCGTTCGGGTATTGAAAGTGCACTCATAATAAAAGATGGAAGAAGTTATAATAAAATTCATTTATACATAATTGTTAAATGCACTTCTAATTTAACAGTAATTGTCAAAAACTCAATTAATAGCAAAAGTTTTAAAACATAACAAAGAACTCAAATGTCAAAAAATGGTGTTTAACATAAATATGTTCAAACGAAAATATTGTTTAATATATGGTAGATAGTACGACGTGAAGCTAATTTAGACAGTAATATTATCTTATGGGCAATAGATAGTTTACAAATAATCAAAAACCCAAAAAATTTAAAACTGAAAGTAAGTTTTACATAACTTTTAAATCCATTTTTTGATCTTAATTTAAAGTTAAAACTCAATTTATAACATAAATGATAAAACGTAGAAAAAAGTCAAAAGTCAAAAAACAATAGTTAAAGAAACGGTAAAAAAATAGAAATACTATTTTACTTAGTATAGATGATATGATTGTATTACTATATAGACGAGAATGTAATGCCTAGATTTTTTTTTTGTCAAGTAATGCCTAGATTTCAGAAAAAAGAAACAACAAGGCAAATTGTGTCCTAGAGTTAAGTTTATAATTATACAGAAATACACTTCTTTTGGAATGGATTGTTACGACGTAATAGTTTTTATTAAATAATTTAATTTCTCTATAAATTATATCGTTTTCAGAAAATGTGAATTTCATTGAGTAAATTAGCAATTGATTAAAAAATAGTTGAATCTTGTTATGGTATTTTTAGTTCAATTTCGTTTTAGTATTGTGAAAAGTAAGGATCAAAACATATATTTATTGATCATGAGTAAATAAGTAAGGATCAAAAATAAATGTGTAAACTTATTGCCTTGACAGTGAGCGTAGTGTCGAGCTTCAAGTTCCAAACTCTAGGTGCTTGACGTAGACCAAACAGTGCTTTGTTTAACTTGTAAACATAAGCTTTTTTTCCTTTCTCCACATATCCCTCGGGTTGCATTACATACACTTCCTCAGTCAAATCGCCATTTAAGAAGACAGTTTTGACGTCTAAGTGATGTATTTCCCATCCGTTACTAGCTGCGAGAGATATCAGTAGGCGAATGGTCTCGACTCTAGCTACTGGTGCAAAGATTTCATCAAAATCAATTCCTTGTTGTTGTACATACCCTTTAGCAACAAGTCTAGCCTTGTACTTGTTCACAGTACCATCTGATTTTCTTTTGATTTTGAAAATCCACTTTAGGCCTATGGGTTTTACTCCTTCTGGCTTCTTGACAAGGTCCCATGTTTTGTTTTTTATTATGGATTCGAGTTCTGCTAGAATAGCTCGTATCCATTCCTTCTTACTGGCGGCTTCACCATAACACTCGAGCTCATCATCTACGGTGAAGAGTAGCCTTAGTCCTTCATGTTCTGCGACTAGAACATAATTGTCGAGATATTTTGGCTTTCTTACAACTCGACCAGCTCTTGTTTTGAGCTGTTTCTCTTCTCCGCCGCCTTGCTCCTTTGTTTCGTCACCTTCTAAAGCTTCATGCCCTTCATCGATTTCTTTTGTCTCACTCTCGACATGTTCATGTTCATCGAATTGGTTATTTGGTTCAATGTCGTGATCTGTGTCGAGAGGATTATCACCAGGACCTGGTTTGGTTTCGTTGCTAGTCATTGGCTCATCTATAGTCGAGATTGTGAAGCTTCCGGGCTCGGTTTTGTCATCAAAATCAGTATGCAAAGTTCAACCCCATCCTCTTTTCTCATCAAAGGTAACGTCTCTACACACTATTACCTTTCTCGTGACTGGCTCATAAAGTCTGTATGCCTTAGAGCCAGGCTCTGTTCCCAGATTGATCACTGCTCTTGCTCTATCATCCAACTTCGTGACGCTTGGCCCATTCACTTTTGCATATGCTAAACATCCAAATACCTTGATGTGCATTAGATTCGGCTTTCTCTTATTGAAGCACTCGTACGGGGTGCTGCCTTTTAAGGCTTTGGTTGCGATGCGGTTTATCAGGTACGTGGCGTGTCGCACAGCCTCACCCCACAATGAATTCAGAACCTTCATCCCTTTCAGTAAGCTTCTAGTCATCTCCATGAGGGTTCGGTTTCTTCTTTCCACTACGCCATTTTGCTGAGGCGTATAGGGTGCAGTGAAATGTCTCTGTATGCCTTGTTCTTTACAGTATTTGTTGAACTCAATCGAATTGAATTCACCCCCTCTATCAGTACGAAATGTTTTAAGCCTTGTCTTGGTTTGTCTTTCTATGAATTCTTTGTATCTTTTGAATTGAATGAATGCATCATTCTTCTCTTTTAGTAGAATCGTCCACATGTATCGCGAGCAATCATCAATTAACACGAATACATATCGATTATTCGAGGGAGTTGGAGGTGTTATTGGACCACACAAGTCACCATGGACCAATTCCAAAACTTGTTGAGCTCGAGAAACAGCTTGTAGTGGGAACGAGACTCTTGCTTGCTTCCCAAGCTGGTATATATCACAGATTTCCTTCTCTTGAACGACCCGAGGAAGACCATGAACCACATCTTTGTCCGTCATGCCTTTCATAACTCCATAGCTCACGTGACCGAGCCTAGCATGCCACGTTTTGGCGAGATCATCAGCTTGCATTTGTAAACATCTCGGGTAAAGCACATCCAAGGGTATCTTGTACAGGCGATTTGCGGATCTAATGACTAGCGCTAGTACTCTTCCTTGCGAGTCTTTTAGCTCTAGTATGGTCCCCTTCATTTTTACCTCACAACCGTTCTCGGTGGCTTGTCCGAGGCTTAGTATATTGTGCTTTAAATCGGGTATATAGTAGATGTCTGAGACCATATCTTTCTTTCCCGTTTTGTCAACAAAACATATCGACCCTTTGCTGATGATGTTCACGTGAGAGCCATCTCCGAATCTTACCTTTCCTTTCAAGTTCTCATTTAGCTCGTATAAGAATTCTCTATTTCCCGTCATATGGTTACTCGCACCATTGTCTAAGTACCATTCCTTGTCATCTTTTTACCTTCTCCATATTTCTTGGGAAAGACTTTATCTTCATTTAGAAACACCACTTTGTGCATGTATAAACCATCAGCTTCCTCAGTTTCATTTAGATTTGCTTCCTGATCTCTTGGCGGGCGACTAGGGCATGTATTGACATAGTGTCCGTACTCATCGCATCTCCAGCATCTTATTTTCGAGAGGTCCTTTTTAGCTTTCTCATAGCTACCATTGGACTCTTTTCCTTGGGCTTGGCCGTTTGTTCTTCCTCTTCCTCGGCTCTCCCCCATCCTCGAAAGAAACCCGAGCTTCTGCCTTGGCCGCCAGTTTCTCCACCAGAGTTTGCACCTGATATGCCTCCTCTATTATTACTGTAGCCTCCTCGACCTTGATTTGGAGCTGAGGTGTATAGGAGCTTCCCGCGATCATCTCCATGTCCATCATCTCTTACATGCTCTTCATAAGCCTTGATCCTCCCAGCTATGTCTGCATATCCGGTTTGGTTTAGATCTAAGACCTGTTCCAACGAAGCTACAATGTGAATGAATTTACTTCTTGGCAATCCCGATAGGAACCTTTTGACCAGCTTTGCTTCATCTATAACTTCTCCAAGAGCTGCGGATTGAGAGGCTAAGCTTGATATCTTACCCGCAAATTCATCCACTAGCTCGTTGTCTCCCATTCTCAATCTATCAAGTTCATTTGCCAAGGTCTGTAGTCTCGCCTCCTTTGGCCGGTCTGCTCCATGGTGGCGCGACTTTATGGCCTCCCATATCTCTTTGGCCGAATTCTGCTCTCCTACTTGTAGGATTAAGGCTTCCAGGATTGATTGAAATAGCAACGCTATTGCCACATCATTCATCTTTGGATCTTTGTTCCCGAGATCGATTGTATCCCATACTTCGCTTACACGGAGAGTCACCTTCTTCTCATGGCCCACACCGTGTAATTTGTGGATGTTAGCATAGGACATTGTATGGATGGCGTTCCCATCTTCTTCGCATGTTGATCTGCATCACCCGAGGAGCTTCTCGCTTCTCCCATGGTGTCGTCGATTTCGAAAGAAGATCTTATGATCTTCGTGGCTTGTTGCTTTCAACAAAGCTCTGATACCAATTGAAGTTTAATAACACGCGATATTGTTCTGTTATTAAACGATGTTTGCTCTGTTTCGTGTTTTAGGTCGAGAATTGCTTCTATCACAAGCAACTCTATACCTTGTTCGATTTTGAGAGATGATTTATAAAGAACNNAGACAACTCCTAAGATTCAAGGCTTTTATAGTTTTAGACTTCTCCTAAAACTAATAGGAATTGTAAACTCATATTTGGATAATTCCAACATAACATTGCCAACTTTCTTCTGGAATTATAAAGAGCGGAGGAGCCAAAATCTCTTGACGAACCGGCTATAACGGCGAGTAGAAGTCTATCTTCGATGTGGCGGTATTTCTTTAGAGAAAATTCTCAAAACCCCGAATCAACATCATGTGACACCTTTTGGAACAGACCTAAACGTCAATGGTGGTTGCCATGCTTTGTTGATGCTACATATAAGCCATGAGAAGTGCACAACGGTGGCATCAGCGCCGCATTTTGACACATATATTGATTTGGTCGGGAAGTCTTACAGAACTTCGGACAGGGACATATCTATTCAAGTGGGTGTGGTGCAAGTGCACCCACTAAAATATACAAATTTGTTTGTTTTAGACTAAACCAAATTAATTATATGGGGCCTGTAAAACAATCTAACAAGCAAAACTCTTGTAAAAAGTCTAGCTAATATATATTTACATTTTTATCAAAAAAAAAAAAGTTTTATGGCATAGTGGTATTAGTTTTTTTTTTTGATATGAATGCTAATATCATTTAAGAAAATGAAAGTTTAGGTTTTTACAAAATTTCAACCTATATAGTTTCTACCTTGTTCCAAAAAAAATAAAAAAACAAGGGAGATAGTAGATGATAGGAAGAGTATCAGCAGGCAGACGAGATCAGTAAAGCCAGAGAGCCATAAGCCCCCTAAGGTTACGACGGTGTCTTCTAGCGGAGATAGAATTACGCACTTCTTTGTCTATGTCCCTGAAGATAAGCTGAGGGGAAAGTGAAACCTTGTTATGGAGTCTATTGTTTCTTTCCTTCCACGTATGATAGATAGTCGCATGAGCTACCAGTTTACGCAGCGTTGATGGTGCTGTTGGTGAAGAGATTTTGATCCACGAGAGTAGGCACGTCCAAGACATGAAGAGCAGCTGCCTGATCCGTAATCTTCCTTGAACCAAGTTCCATATTGTCTCCGCAAATTCACATCTTAACAGCAGGTGGTCTCTAGTTTCTTCATAACCAGAGCAGAGACAACAATGTGACTAGATGTTTAAACCCCATGATATAAGTCTTGACCTTGTAGGCAATTTGTCCAAGGTGGAAATATACATCATAAAAGCATTCCGTGGTGTGGCTCCCTTGAACCAGACACAATCAAACCACTCTTTCACTGTTCTGGTTGGCCTGATAGCTTCCCATGTGGTAGAGGCGCTGAAATGATTTAGCTTCTTTCCATTTACAACCCAAAAGTATTTGTCTTCATAAACCGCATGCGAGGGAGGTTGGATGGTCGTGAGAAATATCTGAAGAGCAAGAGCCTGAACAAACCTAGGGAAGGGGATGTTCCAACCCTCAGGTCCACACACATCGCTTACTGTTGCCGTTAGAGGGATACGAAGCTGTCTTGGACCATTGGGACCTAGAAACTTGAGCAGTGGGCCAAAAGGAGTCCAACTGTCAAACCAGAAGCTACAAATCTTACCGTCACCAAGGTCATAACAAATGAAAGTCTCGACAAGGTTTCTTAGACGTAAGATAGAAGTCCAACTCCATGAGTCATCGTTTGATTCCTGCAGAGACCAAAGGCTCAAATTTTTTATATGGTACTCTTTTTGCCAAGCAACCCATAGGGATCCACTTGTAGAAAATAACATCCACACGAGTTTGAGACAGAGGTTTTTATTCCATAAATGTAGATCACGAAGGTCCAGACCCCCTTCTCTTTTAGGTAGACACACCGTTTTCCATGCAACTTTTGCTTTACGATGGTTAAGAATGTCCCCAGACCATAGGAAGCTAGAACACATCGATTCAATTTTCTTGATGCAGGAGGTAGGTAAAATAAAGGCTGAGAACCAAAAATTCAGAATACCCATAATTACCGATTTGATGAGCTGAAGCCTACGCGCAGCAGATAAAGTCTTGCAGGCCCATACTTTGAACTGTTTTCTTAATTTCTCAAGCAGTGGTGCGTACTCCGATATCTTCAGCTTTCTGTGCATGAGCGGTAAACCCAAATACCTGATCGGAATAGAGCCTAAACTGAATCCACAGCTTGCTAGCTAAGAGGATTCACTTTGGCTCTGACCACCCAAGAAAAGTTTGGTTTTGTTTATGTTTAAATGAAGACCAGACCAGCTCGCAAAAACGTCCAACACCTCAGTAATACCTTTCAGAGACTCTAGTTTTCCGTCGAAGAAAACCATTACATCATCAGCGAACATTAGGTGGGAGATGTTTAGCTCAGCAGTGTTTGGATGATGGTTGATTTCACCTCTTGCGAAACTCTGTCTCATCAGACCAGAAAAAATCTCCATCACTAATATGAAGAGATATGGCGACAAGGGGTCACCCTGTCTCAACCCTTTGCCACTTCTAAAAAAACCTCCTGTCTCACCATTTAAACAAACTGAAAAAGATGGCGTTGAAATACAATTCCAGATCCAGTTTCTAAATCTTTCTGGGACGCCAATAGCAGATAGGGCTTGACTAATAATAGACCAGTGAATCGAGTCAAACGCTTTTTGTAAGTCTACATTAAGCATTCCACGGGAAGACAAGTTCTTACGGTTATACCCCCTCACCAGTTCAGTCGCGAGCAGAACATTCTCAGCCAGGAGTCTGCTGGAAAGAAAAGTTGTTTAAGCATTTGAGACCACTTTTGGAAGGAGCTTTTTCAGTCTACCCGCTAGCAAGCTGGAGATTACCTTGTACACAGTATTCACGCAAGAGATAAGCCTGAAATCCGTTACTTGAGACGCATTCTGGATTTTTGGTATAAATATCAAATTTGTAGCGTTCCACAGCTTGAGTATAGCACCTGAGTTGAAGAATTCAGTAACTGCAGTAGTCATCTCTGCACCGACCATGCTCCAACAGGAACTGAAAAATTCAGCTGTATAGCCATCGAGGCGAGGTGTTTTGTTTTTTGGCAAAAAAAAGAAAGCTTCTTTAATCTCGGTAGCAAATTATAAGATGTAGCAAGTTCAAATGTCCATTAACTATATTTTGTATCCACTCATTTTTTTGCTAGATCCATCCCTGACTTAGGATGAAGATGGAAGGTTAGAAAAGTGTCGCCGACGACCACCAGATAACTAAGCTTTATAAATAATAACGACGAAGATAAAATCTCGGGAGAGATTGGTAAGACTTTTCTCTCACCTCTCTCTAATTTTTTTTTTCGAAATTGCGCTTGCAAAGTTTTCTCCCAATAAACTATATCTTACTTAATAACGTTATCTTTAGATATAACGGAATTGTTCCGCTCGCGAGTCCGTGATTGTTAAAGCGTTCTTTCTTTCCTT
Source organism: Anastatica hierochuntica (assembly GCA_900406275.1). Classification (NCBI taxonomy): domain Eukaryota; kingdom Viridiplantae; phylum Streptophyta; class Magnoliopsida; order Brassicales; family Brassicaceae; genus Anastatica; species Anastatica hierochuntica. The sequence goes on along the minus strand of OVAN01013922.1, from coordinate 4,373 downwards.
GGATATATTCTTTTGCCTCATTATTTGATTGTACAGTTAATATGAAAACGGATGTGTGCAAATTATTATATAAATATACTTATATCTTATATGTATATAATAACAATTAGTCATGTCAAAAAATATATAATAACAATAAGTCAAAGTAGACAGTGAAATCACCTGATAAAAATGACAGGACGTGCTTTTAGGGTTTCCTGATTTTATATTTTTCTTTTTTCATGTATGAACTATAATTGTTCGAGTTGCATGCCGGAGAGGGCAAATATGGCAATATATGTGTGTACATACTTTTTTTTTTGTCGAATATGTATATATATATATATATACAGACAATTGCATTTTTCTTGCTATATAATATACGATTACATTGACATCATCCAAACATACATTGTAATAACTAATATTTTTTATTAATTGGAGAGTAATGTTAGTAAAAATTAGTATTTGTTTTAGCCTCATTGGTACAAAAAGATGACACAATTTATAAAAAGTAATTATAAATTGATGAAACTTTAATAAAATACTTTCATTTAAAATTATTACACTATATATTTTGAATGAAAGTAATTAATGAAACTTTAATAAAATACTTTCATTTAAAATTATTACACTATATATTTTGAATTAATGTTATCCTTATAAGTATTTATTTAATGCTAATGTAAAATAATTTTATACCTAACCTATATATTTTTCATTATTAGATATATCAAATTATATTATATTTTAATCATATAAACATTTTTCTAGTCTAAAATAAGAACAGTATGAAATTTGCATATTAACGCAAAATGTAAATGTTATGTAATTATAACTAAAAAATTGTTGAACATCATCATTCATATAATTTAAAAAACTAATTACCCTAAAATTTATAAACAATGAAAATTATCTAAAATCATACAACAAAAATATTCATCATTAAAATTTTGTAACCAATATCAAATTTCTTATAGATTTTTGAAAATATTAGACATAAGTAATATTCTGGAAAACGAAAATTGAGGATAAAAATTTTGTGTCATTTAAAAAGAAAATTCAAGATTTACTTGAGTATATTGATAATGATTAATGCCTTGTCGATAGAATTATCTAAATGACTTTTAGAATAATAAATAAAAAAAACTTTTATAATTTACGAATAAAATTTTAAAAATCAATTATTAGATTATAAATGTTACTAAAAACATATATAGCTAATTCGTCAAAAAAAATCTAAAAGAAAAGGAAAGGAAATAATGCTAGTTACATAATATTTTTAATTCATAAATGTCCAAATAAAATAGAACATAATAAGAAAATTATCATAAATTTGCTTATAATCTAATAGCATTAATAGACTTAGTTGATTAATGAAATTTTGTATACCAACAGCCATAATTCAAATTGAGACTATATAAAAAGTTTATCTACGTTATTCCAAATTTGAAAGAGTATGTAAACATTGATTCAGAACCCCCTAGTTAACAAAATTATGAAATTAAGTATGTAATTTAACGTCATTATAATCGAAATAATGAAAAATATATATTTAAAATTATTATCACATTTGAATAGTTTTTTTATCTGTGATAAATTTGGTTGTATCCAAATAATTATATCCTCTAAAATAAAATATTAATATTATCAATTTTCTTTCCAAAAATATAAGTACATTTTATAAGTATTTTAAACTTATTTATATCATATAAACACTATATATATGCGAGACCTCTACCAATGTAGAGAAAATCATAATATGTTTCGGTCGGTGATATATGTGTATATAGTGGAAAGACGCGGAAAAAAAAAAGACGGATATATAAATAAAGTTACGCAAATATGAAAGATTTTCGACGTAAACTAGAAAAATACTTATTTATAATATATATATATATATATATTGTTTTAACGTCAATGTTTAAATTAAATTATTATAGACACAAATGCGTAAGAAGAAGAAGAATAGGACAGTGTATGGGTTGTCCTCTAAGAAAGTGAGCGGTGTACGACGATAGCTTATGAAATCAAGGAATGAATTGTAGCCGTTAGATCAAAACGTAAGTGGGACCGACATGAGTTGGAGATGGGACGTGACATTATACTGAAAACAGTAAAGGCAATTCTCCCATTGGTCGCTTTCACAGTACCTTACGGTGTTCCATCGCTACACGCAATTACCTTTGCGCCCCCACTAGTCGCACGTGTGTCACTGTGTGTGTTTGTGTATGTATGTATGTATCTTTACACATATACCATAAAAATTAATTTTAATGGTTCACTAATAGCCGGAAATTAAATAAAATTGGACCTAAATTAAACAAATAGGAGCTCAAAATAAATACACCAAACCAAAAGTTAGGAAGTAGAAATTGTCACCGTCTTTATTTGGTTGAGAATTGTACTCATTACATTGCTTTCATTAAAAAAAGCCACATATACCATAATTTAAATTATATGTTTATCATTTTTTTTGGTAAAATGTTAAATTTTATTACCGATTTTTCTCTTAAATTTTAAAAGAATAACGGTGAATATTCGTAGCGGACTAATCAAAAGAAGAGCTAAACACCAAAAAATAATATCAAAATATATATATAAAAAATAATAATAAAAGGATTGATAAACCGTATTAGCGCTGAGAAGCTCCGACGATCCCGAAGAACATGAACCCTAGTCTTTTGATAACGCTTCAGAGCACGAATCCTACACTCCGGCGACGCCCGAAGGCACGAACCCAGCAAGTCTAACGACGCCCATTAGCACGAACGCATCGAAGACCGACGACGCTCTACATACGAACCCATCAAACTCCCACAGCCTTGAAGGACACGATCCCAACAAAAAAAAAACAGGAGATGTGGTTGAAGCCACATCCTGACACCGCCTTATGTACCTGCAAAAACGAAAGTGGAGAGGTCTACCAAAAAAACCAAGTGGTTAAACGTCGGCATTGGGATAACCAAGCCACACACATGGTTCCTCCGACAAACCCAACCCAAGGAGACTCCATAGAGAGTCGGGATCGCCGTCCACGCTCCGGAACCGAGAACCGGAAGCGATTCCAATCTGCCTCAACAAGACCTAGACGTCGGAGGAGTCGTTATCTAGACATGAGAGTCGATAGAGAAGAAACTTCGAACCTCAAAGGCCGATGTAAACGAGCCAGGAGCGGCGAAATAAAAAAAGACAAAGAAAGAGCCGACACCGAGAGAAAACTTTGGTCAAACCATAGACGACTCAGCTTACGTCTTTAACGTAGTCGCACGCGCGAACCTCTGGCTTGACTGCTACCACACAGCAACACGCTTCACCGAAGTGCACGCCTTTAAAACTAAAGAGACCGAAGCCCTCCTTGCCCGAGATCTATTGAGGACCCTTTGAGCCGACACCATACCAAAGAAATCAACAAAGACACAAACGATCCACTCTCACCTAACCTTGAACTCACAACAGCAAGCTTTACAGGTTTAACAAGAGGAGTCCTTCACCCTTGACCTCGCGCTTCAAACTGCGTGCTTGGAATAGAACAAACCGGAGAAGAAAAAACGTATGTTACTCCAAGCTAACCCTAAAAGTCAACTCCAACTCGCCAAACCACAAGGAGCCTCGTTGGAATTCCAGAACAGAGATTTCATCCACCGGATTTGTCTTCGCCATGGTCAGATCTAGTACGCTGGAGATGAGAAAACGCAACCAGAACGCCGAGCATCTCGACGCCGTGAGAGAAGAGCTTGACCGGAGCAAGAAAAGTAAAAACGGGAAGGGGAAAGAGAAGCCTTCGACGGCGGTATAATGACCACCGCCACCGGAGCAAACGTGAGATTTGCTTTTGGTTAAATGAGATAGAGAGACGCGAGATCTGTTTGGTTTTGATTAATATATATAGAATTCTTTTAGACATATTGATCATTACCCTCTCAAAAATATAAGATCTATATGGTTTAAGGTTCCTTAAAATCAACATATTAAATATCTTCTAAAGGGAGATAGTTGATAGTAGTCATATTATAGCTTTTAAAAGAATTTTGGATACTCAAAGTGAAAACATTATTGATAGATCTATACTATTAATTGAGAAGGAACAATAGCGTAAAAAATAATTTGTTTTAATTCTATTAGATAAAAAAAGATAACACAAATCACTCTAAAAGATGACATGGATCAAGGAAAATGATGACATGACATAATTGAGAATAGTTTGATTTTAAAATAACTTTTTTAATATTTGATTAAAGATCCCTCTTATGTTTTTTGAGTAAAGATCTTAATTTAAAAATATTAAACCATAGTATTTTGAATTAATATTTTTATTTTAAATCTTTTCATAATGCTAACGTTGTTGGAATAAGCTCAAGTGAAGACTTGGAAAACAAGTCAAAGGTTTAAAT
>OVAN01013921.1:0-12136 GCA_900406275.1 Anastatica hierochuntica | reverse complement strand
ACTGAAAACTAATATTTTATTTAATTAATAAATTTATTTGTTTATTAGTTCATTAAATTAACTGATTTATTAAAATATTGCAAAAAATGTTAAAAAAATATCTTCATACAATTCGAAGCAAACTAGAATAATAATTTAATAAATCAATTAGTTTATTAAATAAATTATTTTTAAAATTAAAAAAAATTGAAAAAGGATTGAAAAAAGTATATATATTATTAATATATTACTAAATATACGTTATAAATTATTAAACTAATTATAATTATTAATTTCAAGCTGATTTATTTAATTATTAGATTATTAAATTAATTTATTAAACTAACTAATTTATTTAATTAATTTATTAAACTAACTAATTTATTAAATTATTAAACTACTTTGCAGAATTCCAACACTAACTAGATATATTGATGTGAGAGAAATCAATGAACGGGAATGTTAACTAGCCTAGTTAGTAAAGCATGTTTGTGTAATATCTGAGGTAGGGAGTTTGAGTCTCGGTCTAGTAGTGTTTTTTTATTTTCGATTTAACGTAAAACGACGTCGTTTCATATTTAACGAAAGTTAAATCTGATTTAACGTTTGAATTTTGTTGGGCTTTTTTTGGTCTGGTCAACGAAAGTTTGGGATTTAAATGGCCAAATTTTAAAAGTTGAGGATTAAAATGTCTTAAGTGAAAGTTGAGGATTTTTTTTGGCCAAAATTTAAAAGTTGGGATTTTCTTGGACAAAATATTATTTTAGTTTATAAATGTATTATATAAAGGTTTTTTTTGGTTTTAGTGTCTATATTACTATGAAATATATGCTTTAACATAAGAAAATCTCCATTAAATTAAAATTAAAATTTAGAATATGGATTTTACAAAAAAAAAATTATATCGAAGAAAATACATTAACTCCTATAAGAAAAATTTTGAAATCAAAGTGACTAAATAATTTTTTCTGTTTTGCGAAGTGAGGCCGTAACTTTAATCATTATTGGGTGGCTTGGGCATTTGCTCTTTTCGTCATAAACTAACCACGGCTCTGCCCATATCATTGAGTGTTAGCTTAGCCTGTAACTTTTTTTAGTAGTTCCAATTGCAATTTGATTTTTGTTTGAGAACAATTTATTTCCTTTTTCGGATCTTTGGAATCATTATTATAGCTTTCTCAAGTTCTTGTACTTCAAAATGTCATTTTGATCAATGAATTTACATTTTTACCAACTACACGAGCATATTGTCTCTTCAAATTAAAATGATTTTAAATTTAATCAAATTGTATACTGATTACTGTGGTAATTAATTTTAAAGTTTTTGCCTGACCCATGTTTATTCGATTTGGGTTTAAAATTCGATTATTAATAGTAGAAAATGTATTGTGATGTAACTTAACAGATCAAGGAAATACATTGTCTGGATACCGACCTACTACGTTGGTAGTTACATCTTGAAATTTGTATATGTTTTAATTAGTAAAAGGGGCAGGCAGAAATCGTCGAACATGAAGATTGGCGGAGATTATGGAGATATGTCAAAAGTGGAGAAATCCTTTTGAAGTATTAAACCGATATTTTTGGTTTTATTGATTAGCCAATTTTATACAATAATTTAACTTGATGACCAAGTTCTTTACATATGTGATTAAGGTAAACTACCTATTTGACAATATGAAAATATATAAAAATATGTAAACTATGCTAATATATTCAAGTTGATTTTGCACTCTCGAGATCTCCTAACACCCTTCCGCAAGCTCATATGTGGAAACACGTATGAGATTGGAAAAATCTTCAAAATCGACGTTATATCCGGTTATTGGGTCATCATCGACGTTTATACATCGTCAAGGTCAAATCATTGAAAATACACCATCACGTATTTGTGTATCTCCGTCATCTCCTCTTCACTGGTGGATCTGCGTATATATCCGTCGGATCAATATCGCATCCGGTCGACCCATCAAACATCGAATCAGAACGATCTCATCCACATGCTCATGCTCATAATTCACGTCGCCGTCATCGATATCTTTTTATTTTCATCTTCGTTGCGTTAGCCCAAAAAGCATACGACATCCTTCAATTTTTTTTAAAAAACCCAAACTATAAATACGTAGTAATAAAAAAACCTTTTTTCTTTTAAATACCTAAAGAAGAGTATGTAAGAAGCAATGAGAAACCAATTTTTTTTCTTTTAAATAATAATCAAAACAAACGATAAAACCAAAGAAGAAGAGTAGACGTACCAATATATTTTTTTAACTATCAAAATAAAAAGAAAAGCAAAAAGAAGAAAACGGAAGTAGAATGAAAACAAATTCTTTTTTGTAAGAATATCATAAGTATAGACAGTAAGGTCAAGGATCGATAAATAGCTAAAAAATTTGTATGATTTTGGCTAATGTTTCGATACCATGTCAAAAGTGGAGAAACCTTTTCGAAGTATTAAACGGATTTTCTCGGTTTTATTGATTAGCCAATAGGCTTATTTATACAATAATTTAACTTGACGACCAAGTTCTTTACATATGTGATTAAGGTAAACTGTCTATTTGACAATATGAAAATATATACAAATATGTAAACTATGCTAATATATTCAAGTCGATCTCGCACTCCCGAGATCCTAACAAGATATATAAACTGAAATCGAGAAAATTAATGTTCAGAAGATTATACCATATATTTGAGAACATCACAAATCGAGAATATAATAGTTATTATTGCTTTTACGTTATCGCACATTCACAATAGATTATAGACATTGCATTGGTAACAGCAGACAATCTCTAGTTTTATTTATGAACACAAAAGAGATTGTGAGTTTGTAGAGACCTATAGGTATAAGGGATATTGAGCACGATCACAGCTTACGCTCAAGGGCTAGAGCTGCCACCGGCAGAGCTGCCGCCAGATGAGTAGTCATTGGCGCTAGAGACTGCACCATTGGGACCCGCTTCAGCACCCGAACCACCCTGAGCGAAAGTACTGCTTGAAGAAGAAGCACCTGCATTGGGACCATCCGCAGAGACAGATCCGCTGGTACCTGTGGAGCTACTTCCAGTTGCACTTGCGCTGGAGCCGCCTGGACCATTAGCAGCATTTGCAGAGTTAAAAGTCGAACTGCCAGAGTTAGTTGAGCTAACAACTTCAAGAACAGCTCCGATGCCTTTGGCAGTAGTTTTGGGATAGGAGATGCTTAATTTAGTCTCTTTGGACACTTCTTGATGCTGTTTTGCGTCAACTTTAGCGCACACAACTCCAATCAAAAGAAGCACAATAAATTTTGTTGCATTCATCTTCGAAGCCTCTTTATTAATTAATTTCTAGTTAAGATATTTTTGTGCTTTTTTCGTGAGTTGTGTTGTGTTCTTCTTCTGAGAGCATAGCCTCTATATATATACACACACTCGATACACATGTATTAGTTAAGATACGTTTGCATTTCTTGCAAGAGAAATACATACCTTAAATGCACTCTTCTATAAATTACACCTAATAGTCTTACCAAGATGTCCAAATAATTATAAGACCTCTTGCCAAGTCAATTCCATCTATTTATAAGTTGGGGTGCAATATCCGGCACTGATATTTATTTTTTTTCCCTTTTGTTATATGCTATTTATGTTTTCTGTATTACTAAAAATTAATAAATTTAAAATTAAATTATTTATTCAAAAAGTAATTCATTAAATATTTGATCTATAAAAATGAGAATTATTGTTTTTCTACAAAATTATGAAATTCTAAAAAGTTAAACCAATTTTTTGAAAACTTAAACCTATTCAAACCAATGTCGATATAAGGCGATGCCTGCTCATCAAGGGGTTAAAAATTGAGAGGAGCAAGATCGCCACACGCAGAGGAGTTGCAGATCCATCTCACAACCGTCGACCTACCCTATCACTCTGTGAAACATGACTTTTTCCTGGTTTATTGTAGGAAAGGGGCTGGACAAATTCTCTTCCGATCATACATGGGAAGAGATGAGACCAAGAGGTGAGCAACAAAGGTGGACCGAGAATGTTTGGTTCAGGGGAACTGTTCCCAAACATGCTTTTCTGTTTTGGATGGCTCATTTGGACCGGTTACCCACAAGAGCTAGGCGAATGAAATGGGGAATGATCACAGATGACTTGTGTTGTTTATGTAGACAATTCCAAGAGAACCGAGACCACCAGTTTTTGAAATGCAGAAAAAGCGAAGAAATTTGGGGCTTTTCATTGAAAAGGTTGTGATACAGTGAGTTTTACTTCCACACTTGGTATGCTCTCTCTGAATGGATTGGTGGATATGATAACATATGTCCTCGGACCCAGAGAAGAATGGTAACTCAAGAAATCATTTATATGATTTGGATGGAAAAAAAACAAGATTCTTCACGCATCTATTGCTACCCCACTTCTACAAATCACTTCACACCTCGACAGAATGATTAGGGACATAATACTGGCGAGAAGGAGTAGAAAGAAATATTCAAGACTGATGCAAGTTTGGCTTCATACTGAGCTATGAACCAAGAATGAGTCTCTTAAGACCATAGATTTTTTCTTGTTTTCGAATTTTTTTGGGCAAGCAAAAATCCAAGCAACTCTTGTAAATTGTACAAACTCTTTTCAATTAATGAAATATTCTCATACTTAACAAAAAAATGCATATATAAGGAACATAATTTTAATTTGTACATGTTACTTTCACATATGAATTTATTTAAATTCTTGATATATTACTATTTAATTTTTAAATATATGTAAATTAATACTATTAATTTATTAATTAAGATATCTATAGATTTTACTATATATATATATATATATATATATCCCCTATATATTAACTGAGAAGTAGTATAAGTAGATTATATTTATGTGTCAACTTCTTAGAGTTTCAACATTAAATTGTAATAATTTCATTGGTAAGAATTTCCTAATATTTTCTAACCAAAAAACTCTCTTCAAAAATAAAATCTTGTAAAATATTCCAACAACAATAATGTTTCACCTTTTAAAGAATTAAATTATTAACTTAACCATCAAAAAACAATAATGTTTCCTCTTTTTCAAAAATGTGTATTAACAAATGTTGTCAAAACGAAAAACTCTAGACTATTCACAAAAGTAATTAATCTTTATGTATTTTCAAAAAGAAAACTTCTTAACTCAACCACAATGATAGACTAATATATGTTTACTTATTTAAACCTAAAAACAAAATACTCAAATGATCTATCACCTAAAATAAGAAATGAAAACAAATTAAATTAGTGCCAAAATTATTATCATATTTAAGTCAATTTTTATACTCATCAATTTGATAATATCCTAATAAATAATTTATATCATCTAAACAAAATATCAAACAAAATATCAAAATATTTGAATTTCATTATTAGTAAGTAGAAATCTGTTTTCTTATTAAAAATACATAAAATAATATTCATTTTATAGTTTTTTCCGCACAAAGTGTAGGAAGTTCATCTAGTGTGTGTTTATACATATATATATATATATATATATATATATAGACACACACACACATATATATATATACATATATATATATATATTGTGAATTAATAAAGTATCTATTTTGTCCTAAATGCCTTACTTAGACTTTTAAAGGCTTGAGCGCAATTTAAAAATGTGACATTTGCATATCTTTTAACAAATAATAGTAATCTTATTTAACAAATCAAAGAACATCAATAAAGCTAATAAAATTTATGAAAAGAATAAATTTGTATCTTAGTATTGAGTTTTGTTATAAATTGGGATGAAATTCCTAAACATAAGCTCTTATTTTTTTAATATATAGATGCGGAGTGCGAATTGATAGGGGATAACTTACTTAAAGTTAAGATATATTTTATAGTGAGTTTGTAACAAAAAATAAAAACCATATTTAATAATCTAACTTGAAAAATATTTGTTGCCAAAAAATTATTAGTAAAGTAGTGTGGATGTTTAACAACTTTTGTATTTGTGAAAGTTGAAAAGAAAAAATGGTTTCAGTAAGGGCAATCTAGCAAAAACTTTCCAAAAAAGTTACTTATTGAAATATGATTTTTTCAGGTGTGTGGCCTAAATTCACCATATTTTGATGCAATTTCATTAAATTCATTTTTTGAGAAATCAAAATTAAAACCAAATTACATAGAAAAAGTTATCCCAAAAACCAATATTTCTTCGAAAGTCAAAAATGTATTTAGTAAAATCCAAAACAAACCAAACTAGTACCAAACCAAACGAATCAAATGTTAAAATACTCTTCTTTCAAAAAATGGAGCCAATATACACATCATTAAAACGAGATTTTCTTTCTTTGTTTTAAAAATTCATAATAAGGGAAAAGACTAAAGGACATCTCATTTTTAAGTAATTACCAATTCAACCAAACATTAGTTGGGTAGTCCTGATCCGACTCAGATCCTATTAGATCTTTTTTAGAAAAACTTATCTGCTCAAAAATAAAAATCCAACAAACTTTCTCTCATGTTCTTCCTTTCAAAATCGCAAGAAGAGAAGTAAAACTTGGTGTGAATATCATAGTTTTAGTAAGTTAGTCAAGAAGAGAAGTGAACCTTTGTGTGAATATCATAGTTTCGGTTAAGTTACTCAATAAGAGAAGTGAAACTTGGAGTGAATATCATAGTTTCGGGGTTGCTAATCTCGATTTTGAGTTTCCATTGTTTAATTTCTGTAATTAAGCATGTTTTAAACGTATTAACTAATTTAAGCGCAAAAGATTAACAAACTAACATAATAAACCGATTAATTAACATAAGTAAAAACGAAGTTTGGTTTAGTTCAAAAATCAATAAAAAAGCGAAAGAGTTAATGTTAAAATAAAACACTCATAAGGATTCTTTAGTTAGGGTTCATCGTTACTTGAGGATCCATCCGCATCACCACCATCCGTATCACCACAACCACCTTCATCATCAGGTTCTTCATCATCGTTGTCATGGTCTCCGAAAGTAACTAATTTCCTAAGTCCACATGCAAAATCACAAACCAACTTGGCGCGGAGTGACCTCCCCTTGAAGATGGGGAGATAAACTGACTGATGGTGTTGGAGAGCAAAATTCCTACCGGAAAAATAAATGGATAATCAGTGGTTAAGTTATTATCAGTTAACGTAGATTATTACAAAGGATGAGAGACATACCTGAGAGGATCAAGTCAGAAACGAGTGAGAGAAACATCTTGAAATGCTTTGTTTGAAAAGAAAGAGAAATTTTTTCATTTTTTCTTGGAGATAAAAGAAGTCAGAAGTAGGATTTGAAGAGAAGCAAAATATCTTCCTAACGAAAAGGCGTGATTAGACGTCGGAAAAGAAAAACTAACAACATAATGAATTATCGTCGGGGCCTACTAAAGCCCAAAGCAACAAACATCTCTTCATTAAACTGAAAATTGTTGTGTGAAATTTGACACAAAAATGTGTAACTCAAAAACCAGGTGCAACTCAAACTAATCTGAATCGAGTTAATATATATATTATTAGCTAGTTTAATTAATCAAATTAAAATTAATTGATTGATTATGTGTGATTGTTATTTTGTTTGTTTAGTTGATTAATTATGTGAGATTTAACCAAAAAAAGGAGATTGGATTATGAATTTAATCTTGGGAAAAACAAACGAAAAAAAACAAATAAACAAACAATCGAAAGTGCAACTACTTGACACAAAAATGTGTAACTCATAAACCATGTACAACTTGAACTAATCTGAGTCGTGTTTAAATATATCATTAGCTAGTTTGATTAATCAAATAATAAATAATAAAATAATAAAATTGGCGAAATTGCTTATTCTCTGAGAAGTTTGAAACATTTTTAAGAATTAAAATAATTATGATAAAAGAAGATGTTGAAACTTTTTGGTTTCCGACCTCCCCTCTCTTAAACATACTCTGACCCATCCACATACTCTGTCTCTCTCGGTTTCCTGTCTCTCGATAAACTTAAATTGTAAACCTAATTTCTCTGTTTCACCATGTATGTTGTCCCTGCATTCCCGTCAAAGACTGAGAGAGATGTCAACGCCATACTCAGCTCTGTTGATCTGAAAAATTTTCCCATTCTATACCCTGGTGCGGGTGTTTGGCTTGACATAACATCTATGACCTGGTTTAAATTTGTACACCACGTATTGCATGTTATCCCAGAGATCCTATGAGATGGCTGGGTTCATGAGTGGTCGACTTACCGCTTGATTCCAGAGCATTATAAGGAACGTTGGTTTCTTATCCTAGCTGTAAGCATCGCTTATGTTTTCTTATTAGAGTTGAGACAACTCGTATCAACAATAATTTTTCGGTTTTTAACAGCGAAAATACACATGGGATCCGAAGCATACTTTAACGGTATGGACACAATTTAATCTGGTGGCGAGGAAGATGTTTTGAGCCCAAATGCACGAGTTGAAAAGGACATGGGCACGTGGCTGAGAGAAACCCTCATGGATGATTACTAGAGTATGGCTTGACTTGGTCGATCTGTTTATTGAATTTGGCCCAGATAACGTTGGGTATTGACTGGAAATTTACTTTTCATTCCCTTGTGTACTTCCTTTTATATGTCGTTTTATCTATTATCTTCTTCGTTAAGGCGCCTAACAGATGAAAACAAACAAAAGATAACAAGTAAACAAATAATCAACAGTGTAACTTGACACAAAAATGTGTAACTCGAAAACCATTTGCAACTTGAATTAATCTTAGTCGTGTCAAAAAAATATTATTTGAGATTGCTATTTTGTCTATTTAATTAATTGATTGATTATGTGCTATTTTGTTTGTTTAATTAATTGATTGATTATGTAAAATTTAGCTAACAATTTATTATTGGAAAAAGAAGGAAAAAATAAACATATAAACAAAGAACTCTTAAATGAAAAAACAAATGTAAAAGTTATAACAAAATAACATAACAAAATTCAGCACGGTTTACACGTGTTTCACATGTCAGCTGCTGAAATCAGGTAAGTTGCACCCAAATTTGAAGTTTCACTAAAATCCTCAAGTTGCACTTTTGACATTTTTTTATTTAATTGGTTTTACCATAATCTAAAGTAATTATTTTTGGTTGTAACAACTATATTTTGTTATTTAAGTACATTCTAAATGTATTCATACAAAAATATATGTGAAAATATTATTTTCCTGACTTTAGTAATGTTATGTGGCTAATATCAACAAATACTTCATAAAAGTATGTGGTGTTTCATGGGGTTGTTTCATGTATAGTGAAAAATATTATGGAAACTATCACTTTTTTTTCTTAGTTGTTTAATTAATTATTAAGTTTTAGTTTTGTTAATTTATTTGTTGTTTATTAGTTTGATGATGATTTTATTTTATTTTTTTAATTAATACGTTGATTGGTTTGTCATTCGGTGAAACTTGGAAAAACTTTTCTAAAGTATGTTATGTTAGCTTGGGGTTTTTTTTTAAGTTTCTCATACTTGGAAAAACTTTGTTAGATATATGTTCATTTTATTTGTTATTTTTGGATGAAACTCTGATAAAATTTGATGCATTATAGGATGGCTAAAGACAAAAAAAGTTACACAAGATATGTCAAGTTATATCGGTACGAGTTATACAATAACCAAATCATTTGTAAAACCATATTCCTACTGCAACCACAAGAAGAAAACCACATAAAACGATGGGCATGATTGATCCCATCTCGTTCTTCGGGACTTCTGGACCCTTCATGTTCTTGATTTCCAGCTTAAGAAGTCGAACTTCTTCTTCAAAACACCAACTTGAACATCCAAGAGTCCTAAGTATGTTACCTCATCCATCAGTGCCTCGTATACCCATTTAAGCGCATTACTATCATTTATAAGCTAGTTTAGAGAAAACAAAAATATGGTAAACAATGGTGAGTGAGATAGTGAGAAATTACACCAAAATTTTGGAAAATTGTGAGTGAGAAATTACCCTTCGCTCGGTAGCATACACACATCGATAGTAACGACGATACTGATTAGGGTCGGATTTAGAGATCCTTTCCGTGATTGACTCGCCACACCAACACCGGGTTGGAATTCCCGGGATTCTAACTTTTCCTCGACGACCACTTAAATCGAAGCTCTAGAAATATTGCTCATTATGTAAAGTGACGTTAGAGAGATATAGAGAGAAATAAATTTTCGACATTGATGATGAAGAAGGAGAGAGTAGAGATACGGTGAAGAAAAAGAGAGATAGACAGAGCGAGTTTTCGATATTGAAGAAGGAAGATTTTAAATTTCAAATGTCAAATTAATGGGTTTTAATTTTTATATTATAAATATAAATCTTACTTACAATTGTTTCCCATTTTCTTGTTTTCTACAAACTACGGTTGGTCAAACTTTATCAAATTATACATTTTGTATAAATTTTATATCATAAATATAAATATTACTCACAATTGTTTCCCATTTTCTTACTTTCTTCAAACTACGATTGTCAAACTTGACAAAGTTATATATTTGTATAATTATACAAAATGTATAATTTGATAAAGTGTGATCAAGTAATATGTTTTGTATAATTATACAAAACATATAACTTGGTCAAACTTTAATTTATCAAATCATACCAATTATGAATTAATGTTCCCTTACATTTCTATACGATTACAAAGTAATGTTCTCTCAAAATTCATACAACTTACCTAATATAATATAAATTATCTCGATTTTGAGCTCTAGCGTCAATGGTGGAAAGATTTGGAAGAATTAGAAGCTTCAACCCTAATGATTTTGCAGTATAGACTCGCGAAGAAGAAGAGAGATAAGAAAGAGAAAGTGTGTTTCCTTTTTTTGTTGGTTGTTGGAAAGAGAAAGATGCAATTTTGTTATTGGTTGTTGGAAAGAGAAGATGCAAGTTTCTTATTGATTTTTTTATTTAATTTTTTACCATTTAATTTATTCTTGTGAGGGCTAAATGAGTTTTACAACTCTTCATTAAGAGTAGAGAGTTATTGAAATCACAAGTGTATTAACACTACTTTTTCTCATTTGAGAACATTTCAGAGTTTTACCCATCCCAAACTGTCTAAATATAATATATTAAATTTTATTTGGGATATCATCAAATGTTAAAACATCCAAACCAAACCATAACATAAACAAAAATATTAAGGGAACATATTTTAACCTCAACACTTCAAAAGATTTTCAAAATTAAAACTTCAATAATTTGAGTTTTCGTGCGGGATCTGAAGCAAATGCTCTTTTCCCTATACAAAGTCACGACTCTAGCCTAAACGACATCCTTACATTGTATTAGAATCACAAATGATCTTTTCTACAAAAGTGTTTTAAAAAACCCTACTTCAGTGTCGTCTTCCTCTTCAAGTCTTCTTATAAAGGAGACATTTACTTACCCCCAAAGCGTGCAATTCTATTAGATACTAACTCCAACTGTCGTTGGAGACTGTAAATATAAAGCAGAATATCAGGTGTGAAGCAGAGTCTGACAAGAAAGAAGAGCCAGTGGGTCAAAGAAGAGTTATACTAAGCCAACACAAAACACACAAAGACAAAAGCCCAATCTCTTGGAGAAAGCTTCATCGGCTATCATAATTCGACAAAACAATGACTTGGAAACAAGAAGACCTCAGCCGGAGAGAATGGCTCCAATGTCGTACTGCAAAATAACTTTGATTCTCTCGTATCATTAGAAGATGATTCGATTATTGACACATGTCATTAGATCCATGTGTGGGAATAAGTTTATAATTATTTTGTTTGTGAATAAAAAAAGTAGAGTCGACCATTGCTAACGTTGGGAGAAAAATAGGAAAACTCTTCGTTTTCTGTGTTCTTTCTTTGTTAATTCACATTGTATCAAAGCTTTTCTAAAAACTTACATAAGTGCTATAATGGCATAAAGTTTCTATTTTATCCTTTTCCTTCTCTGATTCATTCTCATGGTATGTTACCATAAAAGTTAATGAAAACAATTATCTTGTGGGAATCGAAATTCACACTGTCAATGTTATGTGGTTCACGGATTCTCTGTGGCCAAAAAGCGACGAGATCAGTCGATGAATTCGAGAATTTCAGTTAAGATTACGAAACTAAATTGCGAAAACAATAAGATGGAAATCGTGAGTAAATTAGATACGAAAACAGACTGCGATA
>OVAN01013920.1:0-12452 GCA_900406275.1 Anastatica hierochuntica | reverse complement strand
GCCGATGGAAACTAACATGAAACTGTCAAAGGCCGAACATGAAGAAGATGTTGACGCGACGAAATACAGAAGAACAATAGGATGCTTGAGGTATCTATTACACACACGACCTTATCTGTCTTATAGCGTAGGAGTTCTGAGTCGCTACATACAGAACCCAAAAATCTCTCATGAACAAGCACTCAAGCACGTACTAAGGTAAAAAAAGGGCTCTACAAAGTATGGCTTGTTCTTTAGAAGAGATGGAACACGAAAAATTGTGGGTTACAGCGATAGTAGCCACAATATAGATGTTGATGATGGAAGAAGTACTTCAGGTCATGTGTTTTACTATGGATCGTCCTTGATCACGTGGACATCACAAAAGCAACCTGCAGTGGCATTCTCTTCATGTGAAGCAGAGTTCATGGCTGCAACGGAAGCTGCAAAACAAGCCATATGGTTGAGGGAATTGGTGGCCAAAATTTTGAACAAAGAATACGAGAAAGTATTGCTCAAAATCGACAACATGTCTGCCATAGCGTTAACAAAGAACCCAGTCTTTCACAAAAGAAGTAAGCACATACTCTCAAAGTATCATTTCATACGAGAGTGTGTGGAGAACCAGCTAATCGAGGTGGAACACGTGCCTGGAATTGAACAAAAGGCGGACATACTAACCAAGCCACTAGGAAGGAACAAGTTTCAAGAAATGAGAAGCTTGATTGGAGTCCAAGAAATCCACAACCCCAACGTTCATGTTGGAATTAGGGGGGAGAATGTTGGATAATTCCAAAAGAGAAAAGGAAATCTTAAATAAGGTGATTTAGCTTATTTAGGAAAAGGAAAAGATAATTCCAAGTAGGTTTAGGAGATTAGATAGACCTATAAATATAAAGATTGAATTCTTAGGAGTTGTGTAAGAAATTCAAGTGAATGATTTAGTTTTTGTGGAGAGTTTTCTAAATCAATAAGAAAGAGATAAGTTTCTTATATTTTCTTGATTCAAACACACAAATACATACTTTGAAGATTCGATCTTAAGAAGGGAAGACACAAGACTTTGTACAACAAGTCTTTTGTCCCGTGTGATAAAACAGAGAGGAACAAGACTCTGTTTTATGTGAATTGGTATCAGAGCCCATGGTTCAGGAGTGTGCACCTGTTCGAAGTGGGAGGGGGAAAAAAGCCCTTCAAAGAAACCAGACACGAGTGAATGTGGTTCTTGGTTTGAAGGGGAGATTGTTGGAATACAAATCAAGTCCCACATCGAAAATACTAGAAGAGAAAATCTAATATATAAATAATGTCCAATTCCACTTAGTATGAGGCCTTTTGGGAAGGAGCCCAATAACAAATCCGTGCGGGACTTGTCAGTTGGGCCCAAAGCGGACAATATCATACTAAGAGGAGGGAATTGGACATTGTTTTAAAAGTAGAAAATTAGTAAATTGTATTAATAAGCGTATTTAAGAAAAAATAGAGAAACACATTTCACCAGACTCATTCTTTTGCTACTCTGTCTACGAGGCAGTCAAGGATTCAATTTAAGTTTTCAGAAAAAATACTCTAACACTAAAAGTCTTGTTGCATATACAAAGGCAGCAAGAGAAATTGAGACGCTCAAGGAAGCCAAAGACAAGTTAGAGAAGGGTATGGAAGAGCTAACATGGCGTCTTGAGTTAGAGAAGCAGCAAAAGGTAATTAACAAATGAAAATAGAAACTAGAGTTCTTGGAGATATAGAGCTAAAGTAACAGAGTGATTTAATAACAAAACTATGTCATAAAGCTGATCTTGAAGAAGTTAAAGCACAAGAAATCGCAAGCAAATTACTGTAATTCAACTGCAACAGAAGCTTGATGAAGCCTACACTACAATAGTACGAGAAAAAGAAGCAACAAAATTAGCCATTGAACAAGCTCCACCAACTATCAAAGAGGTTCAAGTTGTAGACAACACTCAACTAGAGTTATTAAGCAATCAAAAAATAAGATGGAGGTAAAACTTGAGCTAGAAATTACACAAACTAGTAGATATACTACTTATTGATGCAATTTATCTCTAAAAATGCAGATTGAAGTAGAAAAGTTAAAAAGAAAGCTTGAGGAGTATGAAGCAAAATGTTCTGCATTTGAGAAAGATAACAAAGAAAGTATAAATGAACCAGAAAATACAAAAGCAAAAGCCACAGAGCCAAGGCCAACTTATTCCTATAACTTACGAATGTTACCTGAGAAAAATTTGCATTCGAATCCAATGGATTCGGCTCATGAGATGTAGAAGGGTTGGTTTCTAGATTGGTCAGATTCGTCTCTGGATTCTTCTCTCGAGGAGAATTGATTTTGTTGGTTTTTCTATGGAGGATCTGAAGTGTCCACATTCTTCTTCACTTTTCTAAATGGAGAGTTCCTCGTGCGTGGAGCCATCTATATTCATTCAAACACAAGATGCATTAGATAGAACCAAAAAATTGTCAGTTTTTCATGAATTTCAAAATTTTGAAAAACCCTATTTAGATTTTAAAAAAATCCGTTGAAATCTCAACGGTTTATATGCAAATTGATGATAAGTACTATTTTCCCATCAAAACCCAAATCAAATTTTGAAATTTCCCCAAATTTTAAAAACCCTAAAACCCCAAAAGCTAAAACGTTGTCTTACTTTTAAACACCCGCAACAATCGACACAAGCAAGATGAAAAGGAGACACAGAGCAAGAGAACGACGGAGGATCGAAGCTTTTGGTGGTGAAACCCTAAATTTTAAATAGAAATCTCGATGAAATGAGGGAGATGAGAGATAAATGAGAGAGATTTTTGAGTTTTTTTTTAGTTTTCGCGTTAAAAGAGGATGGATCCGAGTCTAATCCATTTGGTTCAGGTGGTTTAGTGGTTGAGTTTATAAATTTGCTAAATTTCTAAAATTATGTCTTTTTCATTATTTTCAATTTAAAAATAAAAATCAATAAAATAAGAGTGTATTTGGGAATTACTTTTTGTGACTACATGTAATTGAGCAATTGGTCCCTAACTGGACTTTAATAGCAGATTCAATGGAGATAGAACGTCACTCCTTACTCAACAGTCGATAATTTAAAGCAAACACAGTTGTAGACACAGAGTCGATTCCACTGAAGATTCAGAGAAAAAACTGAAACTTTCGATCAGGACGAGAGAAGTAAGAAAGAAACCTAGAGGCGATTCAAAGAGAAGCTATGAATCTGAATCTGCAAGAGACTGTCGCCTACAAGACCAGAGTAAAGGTGTCTCCTTTAGGACAAGTAAGCTTTCACCAGATTTGATCTTGTAGGGAGACTGTTAAGAACAAGACCAGCCACTAAGCAAAGATTCAAGCTTGGAGACCAACACACAGAGAAAACCAGTAAATTTAGCAACTTTTGTCGATTAAGGAAAGAGATAACATAAAGCATTCAACTTTTAGTCTTCCTCATCCGAGAAATGAATCAAGCAGAGAGCTTTCATACAAAGGAGAAGACAAGAAGAAGAAGAAAGGAGACAACTTTATTTGTTTTTTGTTAAACCCTTGTTAAATCTTGTAAAAGAAGAATAAATTCTATTGAATGTTTAAGAACTCATTATAAGTTGATAAATCTAGAGCTTCCTCTCAACAAACCTTCACTGCTTACTAGAGAAACACTCACTCAATAATCAAATTCTTAAGAATATGCCCACAATAGCCACAACTACCCAAAATCTAGAGAAAGGACATGAAAACGTAAAGAGAGAAACTTGGAGTTTAAAAGGAAAAACTAGCAACAAGAGATGAGGCTAAAAGAGTTTTCTTCCTTTTCATGCTTATCCATTTGAGACTTTAGAAGATAACTTTGTAGCCCACATCTCTTAAAGCCTTTTACGATAGAAACTTGAGCTCTGGTTTCGCCACTTCCAGTGGCTCTGTTTCCTTTGTTTTTGTATCAATACCTTCCCCTTTGAGATGAAGCTTGTCCTCAAGCTTGAATGAAGGAAATTGTTTGCTCAAGGAGAGTCCCAAGACCCAAGAGTTGTCATGTTCCAGAAGATCTTTCCATTTAATTAGAACTTCCAGTTGACCATCAGCAGTGTATCTGGTATCGCGCAATTCTTCAGGTTCCATGACTAACTCTCCTGCATCAGAAAAAGAAGAAAGTAATGGAGTGATTTTAATATCAGTTCTGATTTCCCTCTTTAATTGCGAAATGTGAAAGACCAGATGTATGTTTGATGTAGGAGGTAACTTCAGTCTATAAGAAACCTTTCCGATGCGTTTAAGGATCTCATATGGGCCGAAATATCGTGTTTCAGCTTTGGATAGACCCGTCGAGCTATTGATTGTTGTCGATATGGCTTCAGCTTCAAGAAAACCAATGTCCCCACTGAAAACTCAATCTCTCTACGGTGTGTATCCGTTGCGGCTTTCATGCGTTGTTGAGCTTTTGCCAAGGTTTCTTTCAGCTCCTGCAACATTAGATCTCTTTCTTTCAACATGATCTCCAAATCAAAGTTCTTGGTTGAGCCTTCCTCGAAAGGCATTAAGTCAGGTGGATCTCTTCCATAGACCATGTTGAACGGCGTGGTTTTCAGTGCTGAGTGAAAGTCAGTGTTATAAGAACACTCTACCCAAGCTAAGAAATTGTACCATGTTTTCGGATGGCTAGAGGCGAAGCATCGAAGGTACGTTTCTAAACAATGGTTCAAGACCTCTGTTTGCCCATCCGTTTGGGGATGGTATGATGTGTTGTATTTCTGTTTAGTAAGTGATAATCGGAAACACTCAGTCCAGAAGGAACTTAGGAAGATGTGATCCCTATCCGAGACGATAGATTTCGGATAGTCGTGCAACTTAACAATCTTGTTGACAAACCGAATGGTGACGTGTCTAGTTGTGAAAGGGTGTCTTAAGCCAATAAAATGAGCATACTTGCTTAGCCTATCTACGATAACAAAGATGGCATTGAACCCGCAAGAAATTGGTAATCCCTTGATAAAGTCCATGCTTATATCTTGTTATATCTTTTACAAAATAGGCAACGGTTGGAGAAGTTCGGGAGGTACTAAGGTCGAGTACGTCTGCTTTTGACAAACCCCACATTTTGGAGACATTCCTAAACTGATCTCTTCATGTCATTCCAATGGAAATGGTGTTGTATTCGATTTAATGTTTTCACTACCCCAGCATGACCATTCGTATCATGAGATTCATACAAGATTGCAGGGATATACGCAGAAGAAGAAGGCAGTAACAAGCGGCCTTTATACCATATTCGTCCCTGAACCACTTGAAAACCCGGTTTGATAGATTCTCCCTCAGACAACCTTTCCTTAAGCAGTTGTAGTTATGCGCTATCATCAATTTCAGCGAGTATATTCTGCATTTTCAAAGAGGCAGAAACAATTAGAGCAAGGAGAGAAGAAGCAACTTGACTGGGAACATGTTTAATCATCCTAGAGAGTCCATCCGCGACCTTGTTTTCAATACCCGACTTGTAAATTATATCAAACTTGAATCCCATCAATTTAGTAAGCCATTTGTGATATTCCATAGACACATCTTTTTGTTCTAAAAGGAACTTGAGACTCTTTTGGTCGGTGTGAACAATGAACTTGCGACCCGTAAGATAGTGCTTCCATTTTAAGACGACAAAGACAATGGCCATGAGCTCACGTCCGTAAGATAGTGCACCAAAACTGCCCCAAGTCCATTACTAGATGCGTCGGCTTCGACGACGGATAATTCATCGAAATTTGGTAAGCGTAAGACAGGGGTTGTACTCATTGCTTTCTTCAATGAGTCAAAAGCTTGTTGAGCATTAGATGACTAAATAAAGCTATCGTTCCGCAGCAAATCAGTAAGAGGTTTAGCAAGAATATTGTAACCTTTCACAAAACGCCGATAGTATCCCGTAAGACCGAGGAAGCCACAAAGTTCTTTGATTGTTTTTGGAGTCGGCCATTGTGACATTGCCTCTGTCTTGGATGGATCTATTGCAACCCCTTTTTCAGAAATGACGTGTCCCAAGTAGTCAATCTGATTGTGACCAAATAGACATTTTTTCTTGTTTGCGAAGAGCTGCTATTCAGCGAAGATACTAAGCACAATCTGAAGATTTTGAATGTGTTCTTCCATTGACTAATTGTATATGAGGATGTCATTGAAGAAAACCAAGATGAATTTACGGAGAAAAGGGCAAAAAAGATCATTCATAAGCGCCTGAAAAGTAGCTGGAGCATTCGTTAAGTCGAATGGCATAACAACAAATTCTTAGTGACTTTCATGAGTATGGAAGGCAATTTTTTCAATGTTTGTTTCCTTCATGCGAATTTAATAGAATCCAAAATGCAAATCCAGTTTTGAGAACACAACAGCTCCATGTAGTTCGTTAAGGAGCTGATCGATCATTGGAATTGGGTATTTATTTGGAACTGTCACTCGATTTAGAGCATGATAATTAACACATAATCGCCACAAGTTGTCTTTCTTTTTAACTGGTAGAACGGGACTGGAGTAAGGACTTTTGCTCAGTCTTATAGTCCCGATTAACTTTAGATTAGCTACCATTTTTTCCATTACCACCATTGTCGCTTGAGGATAACGATAAGGTTGGACAGATATTGCATTAACTCCAGGTAACAAGTTTATAGGATGCTCAATTCCACGATGAGGAGCTAGAGCTGCAGGTTTATCAAAAACAGAGGCATATGTGTCAAGGAGCTCTGTTATAACTTGTGTTTGAGCAATCAGTTTTGAAGGAAGAAGTTCATGTATCGACAACTCCAATGGCATCTCAAGAGGGATGGATGCGGAAGCCGCAATCATAGTTTCAAAATACCATTTCACAGAATGAAGATCACTTTCACCACATAAAGTAACCCTCTTACCATGATAAGGGAAGGTAAGTTCATGCGATTTCAAATCTACAACGCAAGGGCCCAAGGTTCTCAGCCATTGAACTCGCAATATTATATTTGCTCCTCCCAATTCCAGTTTGATGAAATCAGTAGTGAATTCCAATCCTTGAACTGAGAAAATCACTTGTCTACAAACTGCCATTCCAGAAACCATGGTTCCTGTACCCAACCTAACTTGAAGATTGTCCTTATGCGCTACTTTTAACTTTGTAGCTACGACTAGGCGTGGGGAGATGAAATTATGAGTGGTTCCACTGTCGAGCATGAAAATGATATCTGTTTTGCCCAATTTTCCTCGTACCTTAGTTGTATGAAGAGAATCAACGCCTAAGAAGGCACTTAAGGAGATTTCCATGGATTGAGTTTCATTATCTTGTGTCTCAGCCTCTAACAGCTCATAAGTGTCGCAAAGAACTTCCACTTGATAACCATTCATCACCGTTAAAACCTGTAGGAATTTATTGGAACAATTGTGTTGTGGAGACCACTTCCCGTCACATTTGAAACATATACCACGACGTTTGTCAAAGCGTTGTTGTGGTCAAAGGAAGGCTTGGCGGTGTCCGCTTGTTCTCTGGTCATTGGGAGTTGTTTTAGCGAAGTCTTATGGTGTGGAAGAAGTTAACAACTTCTGAGGAGCCCCGACCGTAGTGTAACGAGTGGGAGGGACATTTTGGCGACGAGGATATTTAGACCATGGTGTCTCTTCACTTAAAACTCTACACATTTGACTAGAATCCCTTTTCAGAACAGCTTCTTTATGATATGCTAAACTCACCGGCCCTTTGATCTTAATAATTTCCTGGAATTCAGGTCATAAACCGTTGAAGAACACGACGATTTTCTGTTCTTCTGTGATTCCTTTGACCAAAGATGCCAGCTCTTCAAACTCATTAATGTAGTCTGAGATCAAACCAGTTTGTTTGATGTTTAAGAAGTGTTTCCCAGGTTCCTCTTCTATAGTTTATGTAAAACGTTTGAGCATACGTTTCAGGAATTGGCCGTAGCTGATAAAGGGGTTCGAGTCTTCTTCGCCATTGAAACCAATTCATTGTCGGACCATCGAGATAAGTAGCTACTAATCGTAGCCTTTCTTCGGATGAGAACTGTCCTGTGCGAAAGAAACATTCAGCTCGGGAAATCCAACCATAAGGTCTCGAGCCATCAAAGATCGGCATCTCAAGCTTTTGCAAACTTTGTTGTTTCAAGCAGGGTTTGAATCGGCATAGAGGAATTGTTACCAGTTTTTTGGCCGAGAGGAAACATCTCAGGCCTCGGAGAAGGTTCTACAGAAGTTTTGCCAAGATCCAACCCTTTTCCTTTATCCTGCAATATCGAGTTTTGCAGGTATTGAAGGGTGTAAGTTATCTTAGCCATGTGGCTTTCGAGACGTTGATCTGTAGCTAGCAAACGTCGATCGATCATCGCCATGTTTTCAGCCATCCTGCGATCAAGATCAGCCATATGACCATGTAGATCAGCACAAGTTTTCTCAAGTTTATCATATCTGCGATGAAGACTATTTATGTCGTTAGAGATCTCAGCCATATGACCATGGAAATCCATTGTCGATCCTTGAGTATCAGAAGTTGAGGCCATGAAAGTGTTCAACCAGTCACAAACGCACCAATTTGTTAAGAACAAGACCAACCACTAAGCAAAGATTCAAGCTTTGAGACCAACACCCAGAGAAAACCAGTAAAGTTAGCAACTTTGGTCAATTAAGGAAAGAGATAACATAAAGCTTTCAACTTTTAGTCTTCCTCATCCGAGACATGAATCAAGCAGAGAGCTTTCATATAAAGGAGAGGAGAAGAAGAAGAAAGGAGACAACTTTATGTGTTTTTTGTTAAACCCTTGTTAAATTTTGTAAAAGAAGAACAAATTCTATTGAATGTTTAAGAACTGATTACAAGTTGATAAATCCAGAGTTTCCTTTCAGCAAACCTTCACTGCTTACTAGAGAAACGCTCACTCAATAATCAGATTCTTAAGAATATGTCCACAATAGCCAAAGCTACCCAAAATCCAGAGAAAAGACATGAAAACGTGACGACAGAAACTTGGAGTTTAAAAGGAAAAGCTAGCAACAAGAGATGAGGGTAAAAGAGTCTTCTTCCTCTTCATGCTTATCCCTTTGAGGCTTTAGAGGATAACTCTGAAGCCCACATCTCTTAAAGCCTTTTACGATAGAAACTTGAGCTCTGGTTTCGCCACTTCCATTGGCTCTGTTTCTTCTGTTTCGCTGGTCTTGAGTTCAGATGTTTCCACCGACTGTTTCGTCTTCCTTTGGCGAAAATAAACCCTGTGGAACGTATGAGAGACAACAAAAGTAAATACCAAAAGAGCTTAACCAATCTCTCTGTGGGTTTGATTTGTTAAGTGCTTTCCCCAAACAGCATAAAAATCTTTCATGAATGTGTGCGACTCTGTTCTTCAATTTGTTAAAACCATCTCAAGTTTTGATTTTTCTTGATACCATAAAAATTGTCAACTTTGGGACTATCAATTATACAGTGAAATGCTGAGAAATGGAATTGGACAAACAGAGGAAACGAAAATGATGACTGAAACTTAAAAAGTTAGCTATGTTCAAGTTCAGCAAAATGCAATAAAATGTTCCAATGGAAGTGTAAGCAAGAGCAAGAGCAAGACGATCTTTGTTTTTGTTTGTTATCTTATTCAGCAGGTCTCATTCTATCCTTGGTCACTTGAGAGCGTCTGCGTTTAGCTCCATCGTCTCCTAAACGCAGCCCAACGCATAAATCCCCATGGCAGCCACCATTTGCAAGACCGGCAACAAGATCATCCCGAGCAGTTTCAGGCCACGCAGATGCGGAACATTGACCGCTGAAGCTCGGCATGAACTGGTGTTCCACACTTGGCATACCTCCATTTGTTTCTATTCTCTCTTCAAGATCAATGTGTTGGACCCGAAGAGGTCCTAATGATGCCTCTACTTTCTCTTCTGGGATTCTTTCCTCTTTCTTGAGATTCACATACGGAGGAGATGAGTCTGCAACCATTGAGCTCATTCCCGTTGTTGAGGCCGCTCGTTGTTCTTGCACTGCCGCTGAACAAGTACAACAACAAACACAGGTCAAATCTTCTGTATGCTCAAGTTTTAGAAGAAGTGATTATTATTTACCTTTTAAGCCTTCATCGGTGGTGATGAGATCAAGCTGGAGATGTGTAAGAAGCCTGCCAAGATCAACTCCAGTGGTCCAACTCTCTGGAGACTCGCCAACTTTCAGTTTCAGCCTCCCGCGGCTTCCAGTGCCTCCCCATATGATCCCAATGGGGCGTGCTTTCTCCTCTCCTTTCATCACTATGAGACTTCCACTGTCTCCCTCAAGATCAAACGGACTCCGATGGTTCTCCCCAACAACAAGGAAATCAGTGAGGAAGCAGACTCCTCTCTCGTCATTGTACTCCAGCGCGTAAGCCAGCACGGTTCCTGTAGTCAGTCCAGAGCTTCTCCCGACTTTCACCACCTGTTTCCCTACTAAACTGCCAACCGGAGACTGCAGCTCCACGGCTTTTACCTCTCCAATCTCTCCAACTCCACCTTTGACAGATGTGGTAACCCGTGACAAGTCATAGTCGTCTGCAAAAGGGATGAATGCACCATCTGCTCTCACAAACGTCTCTGCAAAA
Source organism: Anastatica hierochuntica (assembly GCA_900406275.1). Classification (NCBI taxonomy): domain Eukaryota; kingdom Viridiplantae; phylum Streptophyta; class Magnoliopsida; order Brassicales; family Brassicaceae; genus Anastatica; species Anastatica hierochuntica. The sequence goes on along the minus strand of OVAN01013920.1, from coordinate 1,910 downwards.
TACCCTTAAAAAGTTATTGCAAAAGTTGCTGCTTTGTCGATGTTAAAACTCAGTAACTTCTGAAGTTTCTAAACCTGGATTAGTGCCAGCGAAAATGCCAAACCAGAGATCATCCGTGATGAAGGAAGTAGCTCTCTCAACCGCTCCAAGGTAAACCCCGGGACCAAGGGCAGGAGGAAGAGGATGAAACATCTTCTGACTCGGGTAGTCTAAGTTAACAGCAACATGTCGGTTAGTCACAAACCCGACTTGCCTACCTCCAGTCTGGCTCCTCACTATTGCCCCCAAAGTCCCACAAGTCTCCTGACTCGCCACCTGATTGGTATTACCAAACAACATAACAAACAAAGTCATGAACTTTAGCTATCATCATCAGATTACACAATGAGTGATTGTACCTGAGAGCCTGATCCAATAAAGGGATCAGACCCTTGAAGATGATCAACAATATCAGTGGTGAATGTTTGCTTAGGAGTAGGATGATGATCAGGTTCTCCGAAATACGAAAACTCCACCACATCTACATCACACCATATCCCTCCTGAACCCTGATTCAATCACAAGATTCACCAAGTACAAACAACTTCCATTTCCAATGCCATCATCAAAATCAATGTTACCTCAAGAGTAGTAGGAAGACACTGAAGAGGGCTTAGCCATTGCTTATGCACTTTCCGAGAAACAAACACAATGATCGCCGGAATATCAGTGAGAACCCCTCTCCGGATTCTGAAACCAATGGCGGTTCCAAGACTGTAACAACGCAACATCTTGCTATGAAAGGCTCTTATGGTCATGAGCTCAAGCAAAGTAGTAGCTCGTTGCCCTTTAGGCTCTGTGGAAGCAAGCTCAGGGGAAACATCTTCATCATCATCCTCCTCCTCTTCCTTCTGCAAGTTTGAGAAATAGTTAGCTCTTTCCTCCGCGGCGTTGCTTAGCCTACTTGAGGTTGGCCATGAGAAGTAAGACGCTGCACAGTGTTGACCCGTTGACCCACGGTGATGCATTCTTGTGCCGCAGCCACAGTAATCACAAAAAGATCACAACTTTTTGTTTCTTGTTGTTAAGCAATCAAATCTACATCAGAAGTCATACGAGTGTTGATGATTGAAAATTTGTTGAATTTGAAGACTATTTGAGAAAAAGGTGTTAGTTGAGTTTACCTGCTGCACATAACTCAATCTTGCTGCGATTGTTAATAGAAGCATTGAAACATAAGACCACTCAAAGGCTGAGTTTTGAACTTTTGATTCTGAAACTTGCAGTTCAGGTTGCACATGGAAGTGTATAAAGTAAAGGCAAAACATTAAAGTTTTGAAGTGTTTTATGGGTAAAAAGTTATATAAAGTCTGCAACTTTTTTATAGGAAGTTAGGAAAAAAAACTTTTGTTAGTATTTTAAAATCATGGGTTAGTGGAATAATGTCAGAAACCTTGTATTTTTTGGATTCTAAATCTTAGAGATTTCTTGATGATGACACATTAACAACTTTGTGTTTTAATGTGTTTAGTTTGATACTCTTTTTCTTTTTTGTAGTCAGTTTAGTTTGATACACTAAGGGCATTTTCAATGCTAAGAGGACTCTTAGCTATTTTTTTATTAATTTTTTTAGAATAAGAATATTTTGAGGTTTTTAGCAATTTTTATTTATTATTGCAAGAACTCCAAATGGGGTTCTTAAATATTTTTTTTTACTTAAACAAAACCCGAAATACTTTTTAGTATTTTTAGATATATTTTCAGGTATTTTCCAATATTTTTAGGTATATTTTTGGGTATTTTGGCTTCGGATCGGGATAATTTAAACAGATCCGAAATGGATTTGAAACTCTAAAAATCGTAAACATATTCGTCTCATATCCAAAAACTGAAAAACAAAAAAAACGGATATGAAACGGAACCGAAACGGA
>OVAN01013919.1:0-12453 GCA_900406275.1 Anastatica hierochuntica | reverse complement strand
GTCGTCGGGGTGCATCATTATCTGGTTGTACCCGGAAAAGGCGTCCATGAATGAGAGAAGTTTGTTGTCGGCCGTTGCTTCGACGATATGGTCGATATGCGGGAGCGGGAAACTGTCTTTTGGACAGGCCTTGTTCAAGTCTGTGAAATCGACGCAAACCCTCCACTTGCCGCTTTTTTCTTGACCACCACGGCGTTGGCCAGCCAGTCCGGGTATTTGACTTTGTCGATTGATCCTACCTCCGTGAGTCGATCCACCTCGTCGTTGACTGCTTGGGCTCGCTCGGGGCCGAGCTTCCGTCGTTTTTGCTTGATGGGTTTGAAGGTGGGGTCAACGTTGAGCTCGTGGCAGGCGATTTTTGGGTCGATCCCGGGCATGTTGCTGGTCGTCCAGGCGAAGGTCGACGAGTTCTGTCTGAGAAACTCGATGAGCTCTTCTTGAACTGAGGCGTCGAGGTTGGCTCCGATGCCGACGCAGCGCGTGATGTCGCTGGGGTTGACGTTCACCTGGAGGACCTTGTCGAGCTTCGGGGGCTCTTCTCGTGAGGTTTCAGCGGTCGACGACCGATTCGTCGAGGCGTGCTCCGATGCTGATGCGGCGCGGGGCGTCGCTGGGTTCGAGGCTTGAGTTTGCTCGGGCTGTTCAGCGGGTGTCGAGATGGCGAATGACCGGCAGAGTTTGAGTTCGGCGATGAAATACGTTCGTGCCATGCTCTGGTCGCCCCTGATGGTTCGCGTTCCTATGGGGCTCGGTAACTTGAGGCATTGGTGGTAGGTGGATGGGATTGCTTGCATTGCGTGGATCCATGGTGTCCCTATGATTACGTTGTATATTGTCGGAGTGTCGATGATGAAGAACTTGGTGAGCTTGGTCACACCTCCAGCGTGGACCGGAAGTTTTATCGTGCGTTCGGACATAGTGGTGTCGCCGATAAAGCCGGTGAGTGGCTTTCTTGATGGCTTGATCGTGTAATCCTTCAGGTCCATCTTTCGCAGTGTGTCCTTAAAGATTAGATCGACGGAGCTTCCTGTGTCGATCATTACCTTGGCAACCTCGCAATCGGCGATCAGGAGTTCGATGACCAAAGGGTCGTTGTGTGGTCGGTGGACTGTTTCCGCGTCGTGATCGGTGAACGTGATTTCTCTGTCAATGAAACCGGATGGGTCGTTGATCCCGGTCCACTTGATTACGGATATTGTCTTTCGCTGGTGTTTCTTGATCGAACGAACCGAATAGTTACAGTCAAGGAGTCCTCTCATTATCATATTGATGCGCTTTCGGGGTGCGGGGGAGCATCGACGGGGTACTCTTCGATCCTATCGTGCTTGGGGGGCTCGTCGGCGATCTGCCGGACTTGGTTTTGGTTTGTGTTGACGGGGCCCTGTTGTTGTGGGGTATTCCCGGGTTCGATCTGGTCCGTGCGGACCCACGTGTTTTTCTTTTTGATCTCCTCGCGGGGCGGAATGAAGATTTATCCTTCGTTATATTTCTTGAGTAATAACTCCTTCAGGTGCCTGCACTCTTCGGTCGAATGACCTCGCTTTTTATGGAAGGCGCAGTATTTGTTGAGGTCGACGTCCTTCGCTCGTCCCTGTTTCGGCCAGTTCGACTGCTGGGCTTGCCCGTCCTCGACGTGGTTGATTGTCGTCCTCTTGCCCTTGAGTTCCTTGGCGTACTCGGCATCATAATGTTGACGAAGCTCTTCGTAGTCGTCACTACGATCCTCTCGAGGCAGGTCGACCTTCGTTTTTTCTTTGGGGTGGCTGCTCGAATGCTTCTTGGCAAGGGCTAGCTTTTCTTCTTCCACCTCGATGAAGAGCGTGGCTCTGTGGACAGCGTCTTCCAATGTCAGGGGTTTGTTGATCTTCATGTCGTCGCGGAAGGCGGACTCGTACCAAAGGGCGTTGCGAAGTGCCGGTAGGGCGGCTTCGTCAGATACCGTGATTCGGGAGGCTACGTTCTTGAATTGTGCGATGAAGTCGCGTAGGCTCTCTTTGGGTCCTTGCAACATGGCCCATAGGTCGGCGGTGGAGTGGCTCTGCTGAATGAACATTGAGTAGTGTTTGAGGAAGGCGGTCGACAGTTGGTGGAAACTGTCGATGGAGTTGGCTTTGAGTCGTGAAAACCATCTCAACGTTGCGCCGTCGAGGTTTTCCGCGAACAGTTGGCAATATCCAGCGTCACGCTCTTCTGGATCGAGGTGAGCTCGGCCCATTGCAATACCGAAGCTGGTGAGGTGTTGACTGGGATCAGTGGTTCCGTCGTACTTTGGGATCCTGACCTTTCCGGGGTGCGGGATGCGGAAGCGCGTGATTCGATTGGTGAACGGGACGTTCTGCGCTTCTCGGAGGACCCTATCGATCTTGGGTGCCGAGCTGACGGCTTGGTGTACTCGGGAGTTGATGTCACGCAGATGCTGGCGCATGAGTTCGAATTCGTCGTTCCTCTTGGTAGGTTTCGGCCTGTAAGGTCCGGGGCTGACTCCGAGGTGTCTTTCGAGCGTTGGGCGGTGACGTTCCGTCTGGAACAATGGCGCTTCGGCGTCGCTCATCGTCGGGGGATTCGACGAAGTTTCCCCGAAGAGGTTACGCTGCAGGTTTGAGAGGAATTCCGCCGGTGCGTTTCTGGGGTTCATGGAGCGGGGCTCATTGATGGTTCGATAGAAGCTTGGTGATGAGGCGAGCGCCTCGAATCGGGCGTTGCTCGTTTGCGCTAGCGAGTCGACTGTGTGGATTAAGTCGGATAGGAGAGCCACGACGTCGGCGGACGGAGGAGGACTCGTTCCCGAGATAGGTCTTGTGAGAACTCTGTTGCTTCCTACTTCCAGGACCCTCGATTCGGGCGTGTGTTGTTGCTGCTGGGCTGGGGAGGCTGACGTTGGCACGAACAGGGGCAGGCGTGTTGCTCCGGCGTCCCCTCGTGGCGCTTCGAATGTTTGATTGCGGGCCGACAACAACGACTCGGATTGTGTCTCCTTCGCGGTGTTTGAGGCGTCGGCCCGTGAGGCAAAGGGTCGTATCGGTGGTGCCGAATCCGGTCCCGTGAGTATCCTTGGAGTGTTCGGCGGGACGGCATTTTGTTTGTCAGACATCGTCAAAGTGCCTTTTGCGTATAGAGTTCTCTTGATGGTCCCCACAGACGGTGCCAAATGTTCGAGGCGTCGAGGCGACGTGACTTTATTAAAGAGGGACGACGGTTCGTGGGTCAGAGATTCTCGTAAGATAAAGCGTGTGTTTGACGATGCGTATAGCTTATGAGATTTTTCCGGAGGAAATCCCCCCTCTTCTTCTTGTACAAGGCTTCCTATTTATAGGAAAAAGGGCTGTCGAAAATGCCCTTCTCGAGTTGCGGGGTGGCTTTGGCATGACTAAGGTCGGCGAGATTCGCGCTGAGGACCGGCTTGTGCATCCGTATTGTCGGATGTCGGACCGTGTACCTTTGTTTGATCCTTTTCGGCTGGTCTTTGGGCTTTAATCGGCGACTGTCTGACGGTGACCTCATTCGTTCGTACCTTCGCCCCGCGTGGTCTGTCGATATTCCACGAAGCTCCCGTACGTATTAATTACCAAAGGCGTACGTTCGTACGCGGGCCTTGTCGGGCCTCGTTTGCTGATGGGCTTTATGCGCCGAGATCGGAGCGTTCGGGCTTTGGTTCGTTTTCAGGCCTCATAGCTTCATGCCTTTTTAGAATGGGCCAGGTGTGTTAGGAGGGGTGCTAAACCCACCTCTAACATTAACCTTTTCTTATATTTTGCTTATATGTTTCTTGTGTGTCGCTATATTTTCTAAACATGTAAATGCTTATTACAATCATATTAAATCAAAAGGTTAAGTCGTCTTCGTCTTTATAACTCACTCTTTTATAATGTTATAAGATTTTTATTATAAATTATGAGAGAACTATAAAGATAACTCTTTAACAAACAAATTTATATACTCTAAAAAAAATTTTATTATGTATTCCACAATTATGAATACTTATAATAGCTATAGATTTGGCAGTAAAGTTTTCTATTACATTATTTGTGAATCATATATGAGACTCTCTCTTTTTATAAACTCACATTCTAGACATTTAAATGTAAAGGTATTAATTAATCATTATTAATGAAGTTCCAAGACAAATGTGGATAGAGAAAAACTCAAGAACTCAAGAAGGCAAAGCTGATGTTGTGAGTGTGGAGAAGAAGAATCAGAAGCTAAGTATAGAGACAAAGACAAGGCAAGAACTTGATCAAAAAGACTTAGTCTCCACAAATGTGATCAAAGAGAAAGCTATGGACCTGGATTTGATCAAGGAAGAGAGAGTAAGGCCCAAGGACATGTCGAAGCCCACTAAAGATGTTTCTTGTCCACAACGGATACTTGAGGAAGAAGACAAAATCAGAGAGTGCAAGAATGAAAAAGGATGAGACAAAACCGTACCAAAATATAAAAAGAAGTGATTGAGAAATTCAACAAATTTGATCCTCTTGGATCCATAAATGAGTGAGGATTGAGACAAGTGTCATTAGATTAAGCAAGGATGAGTTGTTCAAAGTAGAATATAAGCAAACGGTGTGTAATGTTTTTGGATTAAGGAAGAACATTTTCATAAACATTTTCATCTTTCTCAAAGGTTTCAGCTTTCTAAAGCTACTTTTTTCATGGTATCAGAGCTATGGATGGGGCTCTTGAAACATATATTCTTCCCACTCTAAACATATCAAACTATGTTACCATAAAACTCACTCAAAAGAACTATATTCTCTGGAAATCTCAGTTTGAATCGTTTCTCTCTAGTCAGGGGCTTCTAGGATTCATTACTGGGTCAGTACCACAACCTTCTGCTGTTATACAAGTCCCTGGTATAATTGGAGTCACTACACCAGTCCCAAACCCATATCTTTCTTCATGGATGCGTTCTGATCAAGTAGTAAAGTCTTGGTTGCTTGGTTCTCTGTCTGAGGACATTCTCACTGAAGTGGTTGGTGCTTCCACATCTCAAGAGGTATGGCTTACATTAGAAAACTTCTTTAACAGAGTATCTTCTTCAAGACAATTTGAGTTACAAAGAAAAATGCAAACTTTGGCTAAGAGAGACAAAAGTATGGCTGATTACTTAAAAGATCTAAAGAGTGTTTGTGAACAACTACCCTTTATTGGGAGTCCTGTTGATGAAAAGATGAAGATCTATGCCGCTTTACAAGGTTTTAGTAGAGAATATGAACCCGTTAAGACCAGTATTGAAGGAGCAATAGATTCACTCACTCATCCTACGTTTGAATCTATTACTCACCGCCTGATTAGCTTTGAACAACGTCTACTAAGCTATAATGAGAACTCTGCATCCCCTCATCGGGCCTTTAATGCTTCATATTCACCTGGAAACAACTACTATGCCAACAGAGGAAGAGGTCAGGCTTATGGTAGAGCTGGATACAGAGAAAGAGGATATCAAGGAATAGGTTTTTCCACCAGAGGACGTGGCTTCCATCAAAAAATCTCTAACACTTCCTCCTCAAGCAGTGGCAGTTCAAGTAACTTTGGAAATGAAAGGCCAATATGTCAAATCTGTGGAAGGACAGGGCATCAAGCTTTAAAACGCTGGCATAGATTTGATAACAACTATCAAGAAGATGATATTCTCAGTGCTCTCACAGCAATGAAGATCACAAATGTCACAGAACACTCAGGCCAAGAGTGGTATCCAGATAGTGGAGCTACTGCTCATATAACCAACTCTCCTTTCAAGCTGCAACAAGCTCAGCCTTATCAAGGTTCTGACTCAGTTATAACTCATACTGGATCCACCACTCTAGCCTCTACATCAGGTAATCTTCTCCTTTTAAAAGATGTTTTTGTGTGTCCAGATATAGTTAAATCATTATTATATGTTTCCAAGATTACTAGAGACTACCCTTGTATGGTTGAGTTTGATTGTGATAATGTTCGTGTGACTGATAAGAAAATAAAGGGGCTCCTAATACAGGGAAACTACCTTAATGGATTGTATGTGTTGGAGAATCATCCTGTTCATGCAGCTCTTTTGTCAACTACTCTGTCTGCAAGCTTTGAAGTCTAGCACAAGAGATTTCCTCATGCTAATCCTCAGATTCTTCAACATCTATCATCAATCAAACCTATCAGTATCACCAATAAAAGTGACAAGGCTGACTGTGAAGCTTGTCATCTGGGAAAGAGTTCAAGACTTCCCTTTTCTTCTTCATCTTTTGTTGCTTCTAAAGTTGTAGAAAGGATTCATTGTGATCTGTGGGGACCTGCTCCAATAGTGTCTAATCAAGGCTTTAAATACTATGTAGTCTTCATTGACAACTATTCAAGATTCTCTTGGTTATATCCTTTGAAGTTTAAATCAGATTTCTATTCTGTCTTCAAAACCTTCCAGGCTTTAGTAGAAAATCAATTTGAAACTAAAGTAAAGTCTTTTCAATGTGATGGTGGAGGAGAATTCATTAGCTCACAGTTTGTTCAACATCTTCAAACTTGTGGCATTCAACAGCTTATTTCATGTCCTCATACACCTCAACATAATGAATTGGCAGAGAGAAAACATAGACACAACACTGAGCTTGGTCCCTCAATGATGTTTCAAGGCAAAGTTCTTCAAAAGTACTAGTTGAAAGCCTTCTTCACAGCCAACTTTGTCATCAATCTCCTACCATCTTCTGTCATGCAATGCAACCCTTTTGAGCTTCTCAATGGGAAAGCACCAGATTACTCAGCCCTTAGAGTGTTTGGATGTGCTTGTTATTCAACTTTGTGTGATTACTCTGTCAACAAGTTGGATCCTAGATCTCTGAAGTGTGTGTTTCTGGGGTATAATGAAAGATATAAAGGATATAGATGTCTTCTTCTCTCCTCTGGAAGAGTCTATATTAGCAGACATGTGATTTTCAATGAAAATCACTTTCCTTTCCAAGATATATATGTGAGTCATCACCCTGCAATGGCTATACCATTGATAAATGCTTGGCAAAAAATTTTTGTCTCTGCAAGCAGAAGCACAAAAACAGAAGATATGAATGATGATTCTTCTGCAACTACAAAAGATATTCAGCCTGAGGTGTCTGCATTTACTCCTCAAGCTCAAGCTCCCTTTTAGGCTACTACTAACAGCAGAGAAGAAATATTGTCCTCTCAACATCCTCTAGAAGAATAATCAAATGACAGAAATGGTGTGACTAGTTCAGGCTCAGAACAGAGTCCTGAGTGTACGACATGCATAGATCCTGATCCTATAGGCAACAGCTCTAATTCTGAGTCATTAAGGACAGTCACACCAACCTCTCAGTCTCCTACTCAAGAAACAAATGGGACAAGTATCGCAGCTGAAATAACCAATGAACATTCAATGGTTACAAGAGCTAAGTCAGGAATCTTTAAGCCAAATCCAAGGTATGTTTTACTTACTCAAAGAGTTCCTTATCATGAGCCTAAAACTGTTGCTGCAGCTCTAAAAGATGAAAAATGGAAAAGAGCAATGAGAGAAGAAGTTGGAAATTGTAAGGAAGCAAACACATGGTCTTTGGTTCCTTACTCTCCAGAGATGAATGTGTGTTAGGAAGTAAGTGGATTTTCGGGACCAAGATCAATGTAGATGGTTCATTGGACAAACTCAAAGCAAGAATAGTGGCTTAGGGTTATGATCAAACATAAGGGGTAGACTATCTTGAAACATATAGTCCAGTTGTAAGGTCTGCAACAGTAAGATTGATCATGCACACAACCACAGTAATGCAGTGGGAAATAAAGCAAATGGATGTGAAGAATGCCTTTCTACATGGTAATCTCACTGAAACAGTCTACATGAGATAACCAGCTGGATTTGAAGATCCAGCAAAGCCAGACTATGTGTGTCATCTTCACAAATCCTTATATGGTCTAAAGCAGTCCCCCAGAGCATGGTTTGATAAGTTTAGCAATTATTTGCTTGAGTTTGAATTTAAATGCAGCATCAAAGATCCCTCTCTGTTCATCTATAATCAAGGAGGGGATGTTATTCTGTTGCTTTTGTATGTGGATGATATGGGAATCACAGGAAACAGATCATTAACAATGGAACGGTTCCTCAGTGATCTAAGTAGTTAGTTCAAAATGAAGGATATGGGTCAATTACACTACTTTCTTGGCATACAAGTGCACACACATTCAGGGGGCTATTTCTGACTCAGCCAAGATATGCAGAAGATCTCTTAATCACAACAGGAATGCTAGACTGTGCACCAATCTCAACTCCTCTACCATTGCAGCTAAGTCATATACCAGAGGAAGAAGAAGAAGAATTCTCTAATCCTACATAATTCAGAAGTCTTGTAGGCAAGCTTCAGTATCTGACTTTAACAAGACCAGACATTCAGTTCTCAGTCAACTTTGTATTTCAAAAGATGCACAAGCCCACTCTGTCTGATTTCAAACTGCTTAAAAGAATACTGAGATATGTCAAAGGCAACATTACAATGGGAATATCCTTCAGTAAAAATGCAGATTTCACACTGAGGGCTTATAGTGACAATGATTGGGCATGATGCAAAGTCACTAGACGTTCAACAGGTGGTTTTTGCACATATCTTGGTAACAATCTCATCTCTTGGTCATCTAAAAAGCAACCAACTGTCTCAAGAAGTTCTACTGAAGCAGAGTACATATCACTTTCAGAAACAGCTTCAGAGATCACTTGGATATGTCATGTTATGAAAGAACTGGGTATTCCTTTACACAAGACTCCTGAACTATACTGTGACAATCTGTCTTCAGTATACTTGACAACAAATCCTGCTTTTCATTCAAGGACAAAGCATTTTGAGACTGATCACCACTACATCAGAGAAAGAGTTGCCTTGGGAGCTATCACTGTGAGGCACATTCCAGGTCACCAACAAATAGCTGACATTTTTACTAAGTCTCTGACCATCAAAGCCTTTACTAGTCTCAGATTCAAACTTGGTGTGGACTATCCTCCTACACCAAGTTTGAGGGGGGGGGGGTATTAATGAAGTTCCAAGACAAATGTGGGTAGAGAAGAACTCAAGAACTCAAGAAGACAAAGCTGATGTTGTGAGTGTGGAGAAGAAGAATCAGAAGCTAAGTATAGAGGCAAAGACAAGGCAAGAACTTGATCAAAAAGACTTAGTCTCCACAAATGTGATCAAAGAGAAAGCTATGGACCTGGATTTGATCAAGGAAGAGAGAGTAAGGCCCAAGGATATGTCGAAGCCCACTAAAGATGTTCCTCGTCCACAACGGATATTTGAGGAAGAAGACAAAAGCAGAGAGTGCAAGAATGAAGAAAGGATGAGACAAAACCGTACCAAAATACAAAAAGAAATGATTGAGACATTCAACAAATTTGATCCTCTTGGATCCATAAATGAGTGAGGATTGAGACAAGTGGCATTAGATTAAGAAAGGATGAGTTGTTCAAAGTAGAGTATAAGTAAACGTTTGGTAATGTTTTTGGATTAAGGAAGAACATTTTCGTAAACATTTTCATCTTTCTCAAAGGTTTCATCTTTCTAAAGCTGTTTCTTTCAATCATTTCATCAAACTCTGAACTAAAAGTATTCCACTAACTTTGACAATATGTTTGGTTGCGTTGTAAAGAGGGTCAGATAGTCTCCTTTTTAAAAAATATAAATGAAACCAACTAAATAAGCATATAGAATTCTTTGGGTTTTCTCGAACTTGGAACCGTATGAAACATGAAAATCTTTGGAAAATTTTATCTATAGAGGCTATTTAATATGATTGCGCAATTAAAGATAATGAACATGATGAGCAACAATATTGTGCCCCCTTAAAAAGAAGTGACCCTTCTAAGATAAAGAAGACAACAAGTCACCAACTAACATATACGGTTAATTAAATATCTATGTTTTCATTTGTGAAATGATTTGATCGGGCTTTGTAGTATATATGTTAACTAATAACTGAATAACGATGGTTAATTAATTTCTTTTGTCTGTTTGAAAATGATTGGTAGTTGAAAGTAATACAATATAAAAATAAATTATATTGACCTAAGTTGAGTTCAAAATAACTTGTAGAGTGGAGATGATGAGTGAGTAACTTTTATGCGTTGCTTCCATCATAAAACAACTTGTATGCGATAGGCGGCGGCGTGCTTGGCGATTGGAAGCTGTTGACGGCGTGCTTGGATTATTGACGGCGGCGAGTCGATTGGTGGTCCTGGAGCCTTTGCTCTGGGCCTCTGAAGGTTTCTCTCATGCGACGAGGTGCTCTGGTTGTGTGGTCTTTTCTTTAGAAGAGTCCAAGCTTCGGTGAGGGTCTGTGATTCGATCTGGGTGTGGAGAGTGAAGGTAATGGAGTCGCAGAGGAAGGTGAGAAGGGCGCTGTGGGAGGAGGATGATGCGCCGATTAGGATTCCGCCGCAGGACAATGCACAGCTCATCCAGGAGTATGGGCTAACACTGATCGGTTGAGTGCTCAATCCGAAGAAGCAGGATGTGGACAAGCTGCTTGTTTACATGCCTCAGCAATGGAATTTGGAGGGTAAGCTTTCGGCCAGTAATTTGGGGAACAATTGCTTCATCCTCAACTTTGATTCAGAGGAGGATTTGAAGATGGTTCTCGACAAAGGCCCCTTCCATTTTAACTTCTGGATGTTTGTGCTCGTGCGTTGGGAACCTGTGATGCACGATGATTACCCGTGGGCAATGACTTTTTGGTTGGAGCTGACGGGTATACCCATCCAATTCTGGTCACAGGAGACGATGAGGAGCATTGGGAAAAGTCTTGGCGAGGTCCATCAAGTGATTGAGATGGATGGGAGAATCCAAGTGACGGTTGACTCTAGGCTGCCCTTGCGATTCACGAAACAATTGATGGATGATGGCGGGAACAAAGTGACGGTCAAGGTTCGCTATGAGCGCTTGTTTAAGCACTGTTCAATCTGCGGCCTTATGTCGCATGAGAAGCCCGTGTGTGATCAGCAAGGAGCTGGCAGGAAGGAACAAGTGGGTAGAGTCAATATGTTCTCACGGCTCAAGCTTAACCCGACTTAGGTGGCTCTTGGGGGTTAGGTGGAGGGCAGGAAGGCGTTACAGCTCTCGGGTCATGCTACCAGAGGGGTTAAACGCGGCCTGGAGGTGAATGACAAGAGTAGGAATAGCTATCGAGACAGTAGTAGGAGCTCTAAATGGGAACAGGGGTGTGTACTGGAGCATCGTCATACGCCGGCTTTTAGCTCACTTTCTGGAAGGCAGGAGACCAGGGTTGTGAGTGCACAGGATCGTCGTCCACGTGAGGCTAGATTCTCAAAGCCGGCTCGTCGTCACAAGGAGGCAGGTGCGAGCTGGAGGTATGTGAAAACTGGGCGATTAATCGCCACAAGCTCATTTGGTCATGATCGTGGTCGTGAGAGGAGCGGGGATAGTGGGCATAGTGAGAAGAAGAGACGGGTTAATGATCAGAATCCTGGGAAGAGGTCGGCTCGCGACCATAGTCATGAGCGGCGCTGGGACCGTGAGCAGAGTGAGAGGAGAGAATTGCTGCCTAATCCGCGGTCTGAGAAGAGAAGTGGCAGTGGCCACAGTCATGATCAGTACCGGGACTGTGAGCAGGGTGTGAAGAAGTCGTTGAATTCTGAGCAGAAACATGAGAAGAAGTATGATGTTGGTCGTAATCATGGTTATGATAAGAGTCTGAAGCAAAAGGATAAGGAGGTCCCGTCTGCTCTTAATCAGCAAGGAAGTCGAGCAGCGGTTCAAATTTTGTCTACAGATCATCGATATTCGGAGGCTATGGAAAGGTAGTGATTGAGAGAGGATCGTTATACTCTTGGACTTGATAAAGGCAAAGGACAGTTGTTGGCCTCAGACCTCATGGTCGAGGATGATGATTTGCTCGGAGAGGATTGGGAGCGGGAGAAGGAGGAGAAGCGTGACAGTGTGGTGATTCCTGCTGAGGTTCGGTCACAAGTCTCGGTCCCGGCGAATGCGGCTGCGTCAACTGGGAAGAGCAGAGATGTGAGAATGGATGAGCATGTCACAAAGAGGGTGAAGAGAGACCATTCTGTAGGTCGGTCGGTCTCATCCAAGCAGGCGGTTTATGCGATTTCTGGGAAGAAAGAACGAATTCTACGCCTAGGATCTCCTAGGAAAAAATCTTGTGCTGGTATGGAGAAGAAAAGTACAGGTAGGGAGCCATATGTTCCTCGGAGTACTTTCCCATCAAGTAAAGGTTTGTCTTTCAAAGGCACCAGTGGTTCTCGTAGCCGTGGTAAGGCTGAAAAGGAAGGTTTGGTGGGGTCCCAGAACCCACCCATTGAGCAATGTTGAGAATACTAAGTTGGAACTGTCGAGGGATCGNGGGAATGACCTCACAGTTCGACGCCTGGAGGAGATACATAAAAAGTATCGTCCTGGTTTGATATTCCTATCGGAAACGAAGAATAAAAGGGAGGTGCTACTTACTCAACAGAGAAAGTTAGGA
>OVAN01013918.1:0-12454 GCA_900406275.1 Anastatica hierochuntica | reverse complement strand
ATTTGCGAGTAAATCCTTCCTCGCAAATCAACCTGTTTCTTGTAGTGATTTCTAGTTGAAAATATAGTCAAAATATCTCTAAAGGAAAAAAGAAAAGATTTCCGGAAGGAAATTCCACAAAGTTCAAACGAAGGCTATGAATACTTTGGATGGGTTGTGTGGTTCAGACATGCGGGAGAAAAAAAAAGTTACCATTCAAACCTAACTTGTGTTTCTATTTATTTTAAAATTTAAAATCTTATTATATAAAGCGTAACGCGTTCGATGTGAACTTGACACGTCGTCAAATTATAACTCAAGAGATTTCGACACGTGTCACTAATCGATCGGATTATTGACACGTGTTAAGTCTTTAAAATTTCCAATTTCATGTAAGCAAATTTTCTATTTTACATAAATAAGTAAATTTTCTATTTCAATTAAACATTAAAACTTGAATATTAAATATTTTACTTTTGTTAAAACATTCAATATTCATTGTTATATACGAAAAAATGAAAATATTATAATATTTAATTAAGAACGTTGATCGACGTGATATTAAAAATCTTAGATTAATTTGGATGATATCGGTTGTAACTCATAACTTTTAAATAACTAACCATGGTTTTAATTTCTATTTTAAATTTACGTACATGAATTTCAATTTTAAAACCTAAATTTTAAAAAATATTTTTATATTTAATTTTTCGTGTATCGCGTGAGATCTTATCTAGTATAAAAATAAATGAAAAATTAGATTACAGCTACCTTTTGCTAAAACGCATATTGCGTTCCAACTATGCCCCTTTAGGTGTGATTTCTATGATATATTTTTATTTTATTTAATATAAAAATCTACAAAAATTATATAAATAACAATCATTATCTAAGGTAATTATATTGACGAAAAAAGGATTACAATAACTTAAAATATAAAAAAAAATAATTAATCAAAGTTTAATAATTCTCATATTCACATTATTTTGTTGATATTCACCATTCAAACATTATCCCGCACCTTTTATTATATACTAACCGCATAAGTTCCGCATTATGCGTTTTTTTACATAAACCGCAGTTAAATCGCACCGCACTATTATCCCGTACCGTTCAACTCGCTGTTACCATTGGGAGCCCCGCTTTTCTTTTTTTGTATACAAGGAAACTTTTTTTTTCTTTCATAATCTGCTCCGCACTTGTTTTTGCTTAAAATTCGTCCCGCATTTGTCATTTAGCGTGAATGATAACAAACAAGAATTTCGCCCCGCCCCACACGCAATTCCGTCCCGCTCCACAACTCCTATTCACTACCAAAAAGGAAGAACTTTTAAGTGTTGACGTCGTGACTTTTCTTGCTCGATCCAAATGCTGACATGTTCCCTTTTTGAAGAGTATTCAACACCAAGGAGCAAAACTTTTCTGTGATAATTTCAGGTATAAAATAATATTTTGTCTTTATCTTGGACTACTCGCCTTCACAATCCATCACTTTGGAAGTATTTCCAATGCATTACTCCATTTTCTACTTTAAAATGGTGCAACTCCAAAATGGAGATGTGTTTTGCTCTAATGTACTACTCCATATTTTACTCTAAAAATGAATATTTCAAATAGATTCAATTTCTATTTAGTTAATAATTATTTTTTTTGTCATCAATTGGATCGACAAGACTCGAATGGGATTAAAAAAATCTAAAATGAAAAGAAAGCTTGATGATCAAACATCAACAATTATAAAAATCTTAGAAGAAGAAAATAGACAACTTTTGGAGCAGTTAAAGAAGACAAGTGCAGAAAGAATGTACCGTTTGGAGACTCAAAATAAAATGAAAGAATAAAAGAAGAAAACGAAATTTTATTTTGTAATTTGAATTCCACACAAGATCCAAATGTTCGTGCATATATCAAAGCTCAACAAGCACAAATATTATCAAAGCGAAAAGTTCAACCAGAAGATCAATAAGCTCTTTCTCTATCTACTCTGTTTGGACAATACTTCATAGATCTTGGTGGTTCTGGAAGCGATTGACCGGATTATTAAATCACTTATTTTTTTTATATTTAGTTTGGTATTTGTTTTCATATTATCTTATTCATCTCTTATGTAAAATTATTAAATAATCTCTTGTAAAATATCATATTTGTTCATGTTATTGTATTAATTCTAAACTAGCCTTTGACCCGCGCCAAGCGCGGGATTATAAAATTTGTTTGGAAAATTTAAATATTTGTAGAGTGTTTTTTAATAGAATGATAAATTATACATAATACACAGGTAACATTTTAAAAGGCTTTTTAAAAAAGCATATATTATTATAATATCAATGTCTCTAATACGATTATGTATATATAAAAGTTGAGCTTGACATTCAAGTTTTAAATACAAAAGTAGAGGGGAAGATTCGTGTTTTCGGTTCAAGTCAGTCATGTTTCTTTTAGGTCCAGGTGTTTCGGGTGGAGCTAGTAGGAGCCGATTTAGAAACTTGTCATTTTCTGGTTCGGGTTTGATTAATTAAGGTTCATGCAAATTTTCAAAATTTAATTAAAAATCGATGTAATATTAAAACATTAAACGGTTTGATTTAACCCGAATTATCCAAGTAAATAAACCCAAACAATACAATAATTATTATGTTCTAACGCGGTTCAAATCATCTTTTTAACCCAAGACAATAAATACTATTCGATTTCTCAGTACCAAACATATCTAAACTATGGCAAATTATGTTTTAGGTGAATATGTGAGATCTATTTTATACTGTAAGTTTATTGCTATTAAAAACTCTCACAATCGATATTACCGAATACCGAATACTGAATACCAAATATATGTAATGTGAAAAAATGAAAATCATATTAGACTTTGAAAATTCGAATGAGAATTTTGTGATTAATTTTTATTTTGTTAAAAAAGATCTCTTCGCTTTCGAATTTAAATGTACGGTAGTTGTTTCATTATTTCATTTATTTTAGGATCCAAAAATATATATATTAATTTTTTGATACGAATTGTAGTTTTAACCTTTTTTTTATTAACTAATTATCCCTTAAAACCCTTTATATTTTTATCCATGCCAAGCACGAAATTAAAATATTGAATAAAAATTTATGTAATCAGTTTAAATTTTTTATTTTCTCATTATATAACATTTACAAAAATTTAATATTTACATTTTTGAAAT
Organism: Anastatica hierochuntica; assembly: GCA_900406275.1. Classification (NCBI taxonomy): domain Eukaryota; kingdom Viridiplantae; phylum Streptophyta; class Magnoliopsida; order Brassicales; family Brassicaceae; genus Anastatica; species Anastatica hierochuntica. The sequence goes on along the minus strand of OVAN01013918.1, from coordinate 9,290 downwards.
TATGTATCTTGATACAAATTCATGTATCACTCATATTAGATCTAATCATATATTTAACTGGATTTAAATTTTGTATGATATATATTAGATCTATATTTAAAAATTAATTAAAACGGTTGAGATTTCCACCATGCATATAATATTAAATTGGAATATTTTGATTGGTTATTTTTCTTGATGTGTCCCTTAATTTATTCATTGAGCGACACATAGGATTTTTAAACTTCATTTTCTCTCTCTGTCTCCTCAATTAATATATAAAATATTATTTAAATATGAAATAAAAACATAAAAAATTTAAAAGGACCATCTTGTAAATAAAAAATTCAACTCACAAAATGGAGTAATAGTAGGATTACTCCATATAGTAGGATTACTCCATAAGTGGTGTAACCCTAACCATTACTCCATTTTGGAGTTGAAAATGCAAATAGAGTTGAAATACTTTAAAATAAAATAGGGTTAAAGATGCTCTTCTAATGAGGAGAGATCTCTTTAGAAAATATGACCTTATCAACGTCGGAAGAAATTCCTCTGACAAAATCCTAATCATTGATAAAGAGACGAAAATGACAAGAAGATTCTTAACATAATGAAGTTTGGTTACGATTATAAACGTTTCCTTTATAAATGTTTCAGGGACTCTTACATAAAGCTACAGATAGTTTTGGAGGCATGTGCCTGTGCAAAACTCCGGAGAGTATTTCTACTTGCATATCATCAAGTCCTGTGAAAATTCTTAGGATAATGAAGTTTGGATACGAAAATGCAGAGATAGAGCAGATAAAGCACTTCTTGGAGGCAATGCCAAATCTCGAACAGCTAATCATATACGGTGACAAGATAATTGAGGATAGTTTGGTTATAGTATCCAAGGAATTTTCGAAGATTTATAGGGTAGTCATGTCATGTTTTAAGCATAGGCCAGATAATCCACCGATTAAGGCTATTGACGTTTTGAGAATATTTTTAAGACCACCAATCATTTTATTAAAGATCCAAGGAATTTTCGAAGATTCATAGGGTAGTTTCACCAAAGTGGAATATCCAAGTTATCTTAGATAAACACAACTTATCATTTACTTTACCCACTTCCTCATTTATGATATAGATAATGTTTTAAAAACCGGGCCGAATATCGAACCATATGTATATTCGGGTCATGGTTCAACCTGGTCCGACTGGTTGAGCCGAACTTTCTATTTCCTATATATAATTATAACTAGTTAGTTGGTCCGCATAATATTCGGGCATTAAAATTTTGTAAATTTTAGATTTGATATGTAAAAATTTTCGACTTTCAAAATTTTCAACTGATATGATATTGGACCAAAGTGAGCTTGTGTGGTTTGCTTTCCTTTGTTTTGATGTTTACTTAAACTCTCTTTAGTTTCAGTTTATTTCAATATAATTAGATGTTTTTAAAAAATGATATCATAAAATTTTCGACTTTAAAAATTTTAATCATGTGATTTTTAATTAGACAATACAAATTATTATATGAATTTTAAAATAAAGTAGTGCACATTCTATTTGGCATATCTTGTATAAGATATAAATATTTTACATATTTTCAAATTCGACCCCGCAAAAAATATAATCTTAAATACTATATTACTACATTTAGCATATCTTGTGTAAGATTGAATATTTTAGAAATGTTGACATTTGACCCCGCTAGAAACTATAATATTAAATTTTAAATTATTTTATTCATGACTACAAATGTCGATTAATTATTTAGTAAATTTATTTTCTGTATAACTATCAAAAAGTAGAAGGTATGACACTTTATTAGTTCATAAGTTCGTATGTTTTTTTAGCTAATCAAAATATGTAATATCTTAATAATTTTTTTTTTGTCATCGTAGCCTAGTGGCAAATAGTTCCTCTCACAAGAGGCAGGTGCTGGGTTCGGACCCTGATTAGGTGAGATGGATGCAGAGGTCGTGCAATCACTGGCCCACTTGCTCCTCTCATCTTAATAATTATTTAAATATAATAAATTTTATATAAAGTATGATTGATTTATTGAGTAACGGTAATTTATTTATTTTAAGATATATTTATCTTATATCATATTTAGAATTATATATATATATATTATTTTTTGATTAAAAAATCAAATATATCAAATATATTAAATAATTCATTGAGGATGACCATGATTTTTTAAGATAAATATTTTTGAATATTTTCTTTATTAATTTCGTTAATTATTTATTTTTTTCGTTTTTGTTTTAAAAAATTAAATAAATTTATGAATAATTTTTTTTATTAATCAAATAGTTCATTAAAGGCAACATAGTAATCAACCAGTCTAACTTTTAATCTGGTGCAAACTGACTTCATACTTAATATATAAGATTATATACATATTTGTTTATATACAAACATAAATAAATATAGTAAATATATTTAAATAGAGACTGTAATATAAGTTTATAAGTCTATAAAAGATATGTTAAAACCATAAAATTGAATTTATTATGACTTTTTAAAGCAATTTTAAAAATCTAAAATGGTAGATGACATAGTAATATTTAGTTAAAAGATAAATTTAAAAAATACAATGAAAAGCAAATGTTAAAATAATCTTCTTTATGTTAAAAAGTAAAAACTTATTAAAATAACAAAAAATAACAAAACCGGGTTTTTTAATCGACCCAACCCTACCGTTTTTTGGATTTTTACCGGTTTTTAATGGATTTTTTGGGTCAATTATAATTTTGGATTTTGTGAAAACACAAATCGGACAGGCCATCGGATCATCGTTAAACTGGTTTGGCCGGTCGATCCGGTCTGGTTTTAGATCCTTGGATATAGATTGCTCCTATTCTTTTTAGAAGAATCTTTTCGATCTCTTAGGTCTAAAACTCAAAACCAATATTTTTTTGTTTCTGCCTTTTTGTTCTTAGTTCAGGTCACATCTTAGTTTCCTGACGTATGTTTCAACGATTTCATCTTTTACTTGATAATGTTAGGACTATCATTTACTTGAGGATGTTGAGATGATTATTTGGTTGTTTCAGATCTTAGTCTAAGCACATATAACTTTTCACACAAGTCACCTAAGCTGAATCTTAACCAACAAAACAACTTCTTTATTGGGCTTAACTAATTCATTGGCCCAATAACTTAATCAATGCTAAAGTCCAACGACATAAACTTCTCTTTGACTCTTCTTCTTCTCCTTCTCACTGATTCTTCTTCTTCTTCCTCAAGAATACGAACTCATATGTGTGTGTATTTGTTATCTTCTTTTGCTTTGATTCTTCTTCCTGCTATTCTCAAATTTATCTTTTGCATGAATTAATCAAAGTATTCAACTCCAGTGGGAACTCATCCGTCACTTTCGACGACGATTTCAGAAAGAAAACCCTAACGGTTTCTATTCTTGATTCTTGTTTGCCTTCACAATAAACGTGAACCCTTAACTTTTGTTGATCCCATTGTTGATAAAAGCTCAGCCTTTGTGAGTTCTTGTAAGTTTTTCCAAAGATTTGGTTTTGTGGGATTGTTTCAGAGGTTCTTGTCTTTGTTTAGGTTGTTAAGTGTTGATCTTGCCTGTCACAATGCATTCCAAAAAGATTGATCTTGGTGTTTCTATAGATCTAATTAGCGGTTTACCAGATGCACTTTGTTGCCATATCTTGTCATTTCTTCCTACTAAAGAAGCTGCTTCTACTTCAGTTCTCGCGAAAAGATGGAACCATTTGCTTGCTTTTGTACCAAATCTTGAGTTTGATGACTCAATCTATATGCATCCAAGAGTGAAGAAACGAAAGATTAGTAAACGTTTTATGGATTTTGTGGATAGTGTCTTGGCTTTGCAAAGGAATGCTCCATTGAAAAGATTCAAGCTTAAGTGTAAAGATGTTGTTGATCCGTATCGGGTGTTTGATTGGATTCCCATTGTGTTGAAACGTGGTGTACTCGAACTTGATGTAAATATCTCTTCGTCGTGGGATTATTCGGACTTTTATCCTCTGCCTTCGGAGATCTTTGTGAGCAGGACATTGGTTAGGCTGACAATAAGAGTTAGAGATTGTGTCACCATTAATGTGGATGATGATGTTTGTCTTCCAAAGCTCAAGACTCTCCATCTTGACCATGTCTATATAGAAGAAAGTATGTTTGCCAAGCTTCTTTCTGGTTGTTCCGAGCTCGAGGAATCACTTCTGATTAATTTGGAGTGGGACTCTTTGGAACCTTTCTCCATGTCTAGCAGAACCCTCAAGAGATTAAAGTTTCATAGTTCTAAAGATTATGATGAGATTAGCGACGCTATGTCATTTGATATTCCAAATCTGGTGTACCTGGAATATTATGATACTATCTCTGACAAGTATCCACTTGTGAGTTTCGATTCGCTTGTTGAAGCTAGTGTCGGTATTCGATTTGTACCTGATCAGATCGAAAGGATAAGATTTGCAGAAGATGTTGAAGCTGAAACCGATGGAAAGATGGTAATTGGTGATGTAACAAACTTTCTCATGGGAATATGCAATGTTAAGACGCTCTACTTGTCTGATGACACTCTTCATGTAAGTTCAATCTTTTCTCTAAGCTTTCCAAATTGGTAGTAGAGAGCATTTTGGTGAAGACTTGTTGATCTAGTTGATTGGTTTTTGTTTTCCAGGTACTTAATTATGTCTGTGAAACAGTACCGGTGTTCGACAACCTGATTCATCTAACTATCAAGACTAACGAAGACATAGGATGGAAATCATTGGCATCGCTTCTCGTGAATAGTCCAGCTTTGGAAACCCTCATCTTCGAAGTACCACACACATCCTTTAATGCAACCTTTTGACACATTTCTCGAACAGAGACAATAACATTTTGGAATGGTATCCATGTTTTAGGGACTCCATCACAAATGTATGATTATATGTGAGGACGAGGACGAATGTCTATGCAACTCTTGGGGGGAGGAGTATGAGCATGGTGTTCCTACGTGCTTATCATCAAGTCCGGTGAAAGTGCTAAAGATACTAATGGTTTGTGATGAAAATTATGACATAGAGGAGAGGAAATATGACGTAGAGGCGCAGCTAGATCAGGTCAAATATTTCTTAGAGCATATGCCGAATCTTGAACAAATGATATTAAACGGTGTACCAAGTGATGAAGATGTGATTAAAGTGTCATGCCAACTTCAGATGCTTCCTAAAGTAGTTTCATCAAAGTGTAAGATTCAAGTGATCTCTGATAACCTCAGCTTATCATTTACTCCGTCGACTAAATGGGGTCCTCTGCTTTACAAGAACAATCCTGATGTCTCAGACATGGATGTATCTCCGGCTACAAGTTTGTAAAATATACTAAACTAAACAGCAAGATTCTCTTTGGTCTACTGTGTGTTCTTCATCTAGTGACTTTTGTCTTTCAATTTCTTCAAACAGTGATTATCTTTTGTTTGGTCCTTTCTATTGTGTTGAAGTAAAAGTATCAGTCATTGTACTCTTCTTGAAGAATATATGATTGGATCACACTTTCTTGTAAGCAACAATGATTCAGTTTTACTTATGAACAATATTATAACAAGGACTTGTATGGCAAGTTTGGCCTCATGTAGATATTTTAGTAACTTAAAAATACTCGTAAGCAGGACACATCCATAGCTTCCAAATCTTGAAAGAGACATGACAGCATGAGTGGATCCAAAAGAACAACCAGAAAGGCTCTTCTAGAGGAGCCGTTCAAATTTCGTCGATAAGGAAATCGGCTGAAGTGATCAGAGATTACTTGGATCTTACACTTGACTGAAGCTAGTGCAGGAAGCATCTGAAGTTTGGCTTTTTTACGTCAAACAGATGATCTTTGATTGTTGTATTGTAGTGTACTATGAGTTGTTCAAGATTCGACATTTTCTCCAAAAAGTGCTTGATCTTCTCCATCTCCATCTCCATGTCCACATCGTCATCATCAACATAAGCTTCTCCAAATTCCAATATTGTTAGAAATTTCACCGGACATTCTGATAGAAAAGGCGAACTTTCCTTCGAACCTCGGCACAAGCACACATCCCCACATCTATCCGTGGCTTTGTGATGGGAGTCCTAAAACATAAAAGAAACATATCAAACTTTATTAATGTAAAATGAGTCGACATATTTGTAATGCCCCCGACCGCCCCTCCCTGTGTCTGCAGGCACATCATGTCCAACGGTCTGGTCGGGAGCTCTACCTCGAGGAGTTTTTAAAATCATGATTTACTGTCTCTGCAATCACCACCGGAAAATCAAGGTCACCCAACTACTCCATCATAAGAACGTTAAATGTGGAGTTCTCTCATAATGTATGACCGAAAAAATAAATGCATTTTGATGACATAAGTAGCTAAATCAATCATTATTAGCTCTTCTCACACACAATTGTACTCTATAAAAAGAAGTCTCACAATATTCCTTTTCAATGGTTTGATTTGTTGATCTTGAAGACAAGAGTTTCAAGATTTGGGCAATATTTTTAGTAAGATATGGCAGTGATTCCCATCCTACTTTCGATAGTTTGATGAGACAAGTTGTGTGTTCTCCACCTTTTTTTTCTCGATGGCATATTTGATCATTCTCAAACGCGTTGCAATTCACACAAGAATCATTTACTTATTTTTCTTGACTTTTTTTTTTTAAATGTACTGTTTTCTTTATTTAAAATTTAAAAGTACTTATATTATTGTCAAATTGGACTCTCATTTTCAGACATAAAAATTCTTCAAGCTTTTCACAATTTGTTCCTTTTCTTTATAGCTTTCTTCTCCACAAATCTGTTCATAGTTAACGCCATGGATACTTCTTCTTCTTCTTCGCTGTAAGTACTTCTTTTGAATTTTTCTCAGTTGCTCAACAATTTCTTGAGAAGAATCTTGTTCTTTCCAAAAAGTTTGACTAAATTATTGGCATTTTCCTGGTTTTTTTTTTTTGTAGAAAAGGGTTTAAGCTTGGGAAGCTTGTGTTGAGCTCAGGTCTTTTACAGAGCTCATGGAGTAAGATCTCGCAGTTACATGATTCATATCCTCATCAAGATTCAGGTCTTGGAATCAAGATTTACTCAGAGCCCAATCACACACTTGTTGTTTTCGTCGCAACACCACCGATTCATACAAACCCCTCTTCTTCTTCTTCTTCTTCTTCTTCTTCTTCTTCTTCTTCTTCTACTCTTCTTTCTGGATCACAAAATCAAAACCCGTTTCATTTCCTCTGTTCCGAGAAGATCTCTTCCTTCTCTGTTCTTACATCTGCGTTTCAGCTTTTTCTCTCTGGCTATAATAAAAACCTCCCTGACCTCAAATCAAAGGTATGTTTTTTCTGCATTCTCACTCTTTATGAAAATAGTTTCTGTGGTCAACGAAAAATCTCCGAATCTTGAAATCTTTAGTGTGTCTTGCAATGTCAGTTCATAATAAGCTTTGTCTTTGATCTGTGTTTTGGTTTTAAAGTCAACAACTTTATGGAACATTCATCTTTGAGTTTGTCTTATTTATCTTGTAGTTGCTGGAGTCTAACAGACCGGTGATCATCACCGGAGCTAATTTAGGAGGATCAGTTGCATCTCTCTTTACGCTTTGGCTTCTTGAAACTATCGACCCGAAACGAAAACGTCCCTTGTGCATCACATTTGGCTCTCCTTTAATCGGAGACGGTTCTCTTCAACAGATTCTTGAGAATTCTTTGAGGAATTCATGTTTCCTTCATGTGGCTGATGCTGCAAGAACTCCCATTACGGCGGGTTTCAAGCCCTTTGGAACGTTCTTGATCTGTTTTGATTCGGAATGTATTTGCATCGAGGAACCCGAGGCGGTCACGGAGTTATTAACTAGTGTTGATACTACTGATCTACTAGGCTGGAGAGATTACGGGGAAGTTCTAGATCGTTTGGATCGATCCACGTCGGATTCCGGACTGATGATTGATGATGTTATCAAACGAATGGAGGAACGTGAAGCGAAGAAGAAGATGCGTTGTTATGATCAGCTAAAGAAACTAAACGACATGAAGATATCAATGGTGTATATAGAGTGGTACAAAAAGAAATGCAAGATGGACAATATCGGTTACTACGATCGATTCAAGACACAGACCGCGTGTCCAGTTTCGCCAGTCGATACGGATATCGAAAAGCGGAAGAAAGAGCTAAACGATTACTGGAAGTCATTAGTTGAAGAAGTCGAGAAGAAGCCACAAAGCGAGAAGTCGGTTCTCAAGACACGTTGTCTCTTCTCCGGGAACAATTACAGACGAATGGTCGAACCACTCGACATTGCTGAGTATTATCTAAGTGGCCGAACAGAGTATCGAACCCTTGGAAGGTCTCACCATTATGTTATGCTTGAGAAATGGTTCAAGGAAGAAGCAATGGAGCCGCCGGTTAGGTGTGAGAGGAGTGATTTGAGTGATCTTTTAATGTTTGATTCTTGTTTTTGGGCTGAAGTAGAAGAAGCTATGATTGTAATTAATCAGCTGAGAACAGAGGTGGGGATGAGGAGAGAGGAGGAGTTGATCGGAAAACTTGTGAAGTTTGAGGAATATGTGTGGGAGATGATCGGAAAACGTGAGGTTTCGCCGGAGATTTTCTTAGAGAGAAGCAGTTTCATGAAATGGTGGAAAGAGTACAAAGAGATCAAAGGAAGAAATGGTTGTAACTCTTCACATTTTGAAGAGTTCACTGAGTTTATGAACACTCGGATGTATGAGAGTTATGGTCAGGTAAAAACTTATTAATTTAATTAATTCCTTTCTTTACATTATATAACATTGTGATAGTGATTATAGAAAGTTTGCTAATGTAACTTTATTTAAAATTTTAGAATTGTAAAATATTACGTATAACTTTTATAATATAATTTGTGACTAGTTTTTTCTTTGATTATTTTGTTACAAATCAGAAACAATTTAAATAATTCATCTTTAGACTAAAATTACTTAAAAACTTGTTTACAAAAAAAATTAAAAATATATATGAATGAATTTGTTCCATTTTAATATTTTACTAGAGTTAGTCCGTGCACAACTACATTTTTAATTATACACACATTTAATTGTATATTATTTTACATATAATTATTATTTTCAAATTTTTTATTTGAAAAAATGTTCATGTCTAATAAAATTAAATTAATTAATTGAAAATATTATGTGTTTAATATTCCACATATATATATATATAATTTTTTTTTAATTTATTAAATTACTAATTCATTAGTAATCGGGTTACATAATCGAATTACATTATAATACCCCGGTTCACCTGGCGAGGGTCCCTCCCGGATCTGTTAACCTTCGTTG
>OVAN01013917.1:0-12454 GCA_900406275.1 Anastatica hierochuntica | reverse complement strand
AAAATCGTCGCTAAATTTCGTTGCTAAATCACCAGTTTCTTGTAGTGTTAGTTGGAGAACTTTTACCGTTCCATATAGGACAAGTTTTTGAAACTAAAGAAAGCTTCAAGAAAGCTATTGAAAGGTATGCAGTTGGCGGACAATTTAATATTGGTTACAAGAGGTTGGAAAGCAAAAAAGTGATAGCAATTTGTGTTCAAGAAGATTGTAAATGGAAGATATATGCTTCCATTAACAGTGGCTCTGATGGGAAGTGGTAAGAACATTGATCGATGAACATACTTGTTTGTGGAGCGGGAAAGTTAAATTATATACAACAAGGAGAATCACTGGTGATGTAGTCAATGAGTTCAAAATCAATCCAATGACTGGTCGTGTGATCAAAGCAAGATTAGAAGAGGGTCAGATTAATGTGTCCAAGGACAAATGTCAAAGAGCGCGAGAGATATATCGCCAAACACTTGAAGAACGAAATAAGGAGCAGTTTTCCAGAATGTTTGACTATGTGTTAGAGCTGCGAGAGTCTAATCCCGAGTCCACTATCATTCTTGGAACAGTTGCTCAAGTGTTTGAAAAATTTTATGCATGTCTCTATGGCCAAAAACATGGCTGGAAGAAAGCCTGTAGGCGCATCATTCATCTCGACGGAACACATCTGAAAGGGCGCATGAAAGGTCAGTTACTGACTGCAATTGGACGGGATCCTAACGATGAGATGTATCCAATCGCTTGGGCAGTTGTGTCCGTGGAAAACAAACCCAACTGGAAATGGTTCCTCGAATATCTTCAAAATGATTTGGATTTTGGAAGCGGGAATGGTTTGACAATAGTTTCAGACCAACAGAAAGGGTTATTAGGCGCCATAAGTATGGTATGTCCGGATGTTGAGCATAGAATGTGCGCTTGGCACATTCTAGGCAATTTCAGGAAGAACCATGGTGAGCACCCGTTACTCAAAACAACACTTTGGAAAATTGCTCATGCTTATAACAAAAGAGAGTACGAGACTACACTTGAACATATGAGGATAATTAAACTTGATGCTCATGAAGATATCCAGAAGCATGCGAGACATTGGTGCAGGTTATACATTAATTCTATCTACCTTTTAACAATACTCCATATTTTCTTTATGATTGTATCTTACAAGTTTTTCGTATTACAGAGCATTTTTTAATGATCATACAAAATCAGACATGGTAGAGAACAATATGTCTGAAAGTTTCAACAATGTTATAACACTTGAACGTTATAAACATGTGATGGTATTGTTGGAGTTCATTCGCCGCTATGTTATGCAGAACAATGAGAAAAAATTGGCTGAGATAGATAAATACAAAGGTGCCTTAACACCTCGTGTTAAGGTTGAGCTTGAACTTCGAAAATGTGTTTTATATGACTGCCAAATATGTCCAGCGGGAAGAGGTTGGTATGAAGTTGACCATGGAAAGAGAAAGTATAGTGTTAATGCTAGGGGTCAACCTTCATGTAGTTGCAGGTATTCTTATTTTCTATTTTTCATACCATTTTCCTTTGTTTCACTTTTAGTTGTAATGTTAATTTTGAAATTATGTAGGCAGTATGAGATCTCCGGAATCCCATGTCCTCACTTGATCAAAGCACTATGGGAAGATGACAAAACCAATAAACCAGAAAGTCATTTTTCAGATTGGTTCATGTCTAATAGGTGGGTAGACTGTTATGAGAAGGTTATAAGACCAGTTAATGGAATTAATATGTGGAAAAGAACAAAAGATGTGACGGTACTGCCTCCACTTGATAAACCACCGAGAGGTAGACAACCGAGCAATAAACAAAAGCTTGCATCATGGGAAAGTACACCAAAACATACTAAGAAACTAAAATTTCAGATTCTAAGTCATGTTACTCTCTTTGTGATTTATCAAAAATTTTGATACTAAGACTCTAATCTCAGTTTTTTCAATTTGTAGACCTGCAGCAAATGTGGGGTGACAGGACATAACAAGGCGACATGTACGAACAAGGCAGCTTCTCCAGCAACACCTGCTGCGAAACGTGGGAGAGGTCGACCTCGTAAGGATGCCCAATGCTCAAATTCACTTTCACAAAATGCAGAAGAACTTCCACAACCATGCCCAATGTGACTTGAGCATTCCATTCTAGTAATCGAGATATTGTTTTCTTAGATGGTACTTTTAAGTTAATTACTTTAATATATGATACATTTTGTAAGACCATGACTGTTTTCGCTGATAAAACCTGCACTTATTTGAACTGCTTTCAATGTTAAAATCTGTATTACTATTCATAATCTCATATCACATTCATAAACATAGTTTTTCCTATAATAGATGATAACAAAAACATAAACATTCGACAATCATAGCACACACACAAAGCTTCTCACTCGACTTGAGCGTTTTTTCAAGTTGCCTTGAGTGTTTTTTACTTCACACTCTACTTCTTCTTTTCTCTGCAAGCTTCTCATGTCTGCATCCCGTTTGGACATTTGTAATCATTTGGTCCAGATTCTTGTGAGATGTTGATATGCAAATAAGAATAAAAAAGGCAAAATTATGATATTATGTAGGTCTACTTAAAGAAAAACAAATTGAGAATCATTAGTGGAGATATCATAAATGGATAAGAAAAATAAAGAATTCCATCTTTGATTTTGGCAGAGAACAATTGTACCTTGTTAATAGACAAATAAAGTGTGATTCGTAGATAAAGAAGTTTTCATTACTTGAGCTATAACACCAGAAATCCCTCCAACGAGAGCCTTTGTGGCGAGAGGAAGAGATTCGTCGTGTTAGCTTCAGATCTGATGATGAATCCCTTCAAATTCTTTGCCAAATGGAAACGGAGATCTGCATTGTTCTACGAAAAAGTTACAAAATCTCGTTCTCCCCTTCATCTCAAATATGTGTTGCGATTATAATTTGGATTCTCTCTTCACTATCTTTATAATCTTTTCACGAAGTTAAACTCTAATTTCTCCCCAATTTAATTTACTAAAAGAGACTTTGTGTCGTTTTGATACATCTAAACAACATTACGTTTTTAAAAAATAATTAAATGACACCGTTTGGTTTTACTAAAATGACGCGTTTTCAAGTTCCGTTTGTAATTTAACACTGTTAAAAGCGAGGGTTTAACTTGCCAATATATACAAAACGTCAGGGCTTAATTTGCGTTATTTCAAAATGTTAGGTATTAAAAATTACCTCTATTTTTGTTGGGTTTTTCTACATGAAACCTAGATTTGTTGGGTATTTTTTTGCAATTTACCCTATATGTGGAAACTTGAATTTTTAAAAACGGATATATTTTCCTTAAAAAATTGAATAACACATTTTAGCTTCAATGTGTCCAAAATAGATGTATTATTTCATATAGTTCAACTATATTCTAACTTATATTTCATTTTTTTTAATTCATCATCCAAATAGCTATACACATTTTTTGTTTTTATAAATTTATTATCACTCTCCATAAAATTTACTAATTTTTTTCTAATTATATAAACAATTGCTGGAATGAATTATAAATTTTCTACAACCATTTTCACTATTTAAATGTCGTCACAATAATATTTTGTTATTCGCTTTCAACAATGTGTAATCATGTAATGCATCACATATAATTATCTCTCCCACGAAAGACTGTGTTAGAAGTTGTATAATGTGTAATTATATGATGCACCTCAAAATTGTAATACTATCAACAATATTATTAGACGTAATATTTTTACTATTTGTTATATTATGTCTATTTTTTGTTTTATGCTAAAAAACATTTGTAACTTTCTTTTTTTTTTAATGTCTATTTTAGGTTTTATGTTAACGATATTAGTTGTGTATTATGTGTTTCTACAAAAGTTTTAATTTAAATTTTTATTGACCGAAAACCATATAAATTTTTTTCTACACATCGTCAAAACTTGAGTTTTTCAAAATGGAGATGTTTTGCTCAATAAAAATTAAAAGACATATATTTGCTTAATGTATACAAAATAGACTTGCGATATACAAAATAGACTTGATGTTTAAGATAGCACAACTATTAGTTTTTGTATCACGCTCTCAAATCTTGAGAGAAATATTTTTTATTATTTTTTAAAATTTATCATCCCTTCAAATATTAACTATGCCTTTTTAAATACAAAACAAATCAAAAATATTTGCCGAAGTAAAAATAATTTTGTTAGAGCACGTCCAATAGATCTCTAAATGAGTATCCAAGGGAATATCTATGTTATTATTAAAATCAGAAATATCCAAAAAAATTAGAAACTGTATCTAATTTTAGAGATTTTTAAAACCGTATCTAAAAGAGTTGTGTGTAATTTTAGATGCTCTGTAGAACCACGAATTAAATTTTAGTAAAAAAATTGTTTTAGATACTGGAGTATCTCCCATTGAAAATGGTCTTCCGAAACTACGCTCTTTCTCTCTCTAATTGTGACGCCGTGTTTAGGTTTTTTTAATGCTCATCACGGTGGATGTGAAGATCACCGGGAGTACAAGGACATTGGGAAGAAGGCAGGGTCACTCAGGTGTCTCGGATCTCTGGTTATGTAGAAGGGGATCAAGCCAAGAGGGTTGGATTGAGATGGGTTTTGGGTTTTGGGGTATGGGTTACGGATCAAGCCAAGAGGATGAAGGTTACTCGGATCTGTGGCTCACGGGAAGAGGAGATTAAGCTGATCGGGATCTCTATTTATGAACAGGAAGCAAGTCTTTCACGGGTGAGTGGAGATGGCGACGAGGACAATGGCAACGGTTTCCCACTGATGAGGTCGGATCGATGGATTGAGATGGCGGTGATCTCCTCCAGCGGTTGGAGAGTTGAACCAAGTGCTTCGGATGAACGGATCTCCAAGGATTCTTTGGTTTTGGGTAATGGATTTTTCGGGTTCTTTAGAGGCGTTCGATGGATGTTTCAAGGCTTAGAGGGGAAGGCTCAAAGTGGGGCTAGAGGCTCACGGTGGATTGTTCCGAGAGTAAAGGTTGGTGACGGCGAAGGCGATAGCCTAACCAGATCTAGGGCTGGTCCGTCTTGCTATCGGCGGCTGCAGAGATTGTCAGAGCAGATTCATGAACCTTTGGATCTGCTTGGGGAGCTTGGGGCTCAGGGAGGTGGTTTGGGAGAGGTCGGAGACAGGTACATCGGAGAAGAAGGTTATTATGTGTTCTGCTTTGTTAGATTTGCGGTTACATGGCCCTGAACGACAATACTATTTGATGGTTTGGAGCTGGAACGTGGGTCAGGGGATCATGAGGGGATTTATTTCGGTTTTAGACTTTTAGATGCTACGGTGGTAGGTTTCTCATTGGTATGGTGGGGGGTGGGGGGGGGAGAGATCTGCTCACAATCACGGGCAATTTCTACTTTTATGTTCCTTTTGTTTGTAACTCACGTGTGGTTAAAAGCAATTTTGCTTGAAATATGTAAGGATAATGTGGTAAGAAAGGTTTGGTCAAAACATGGTTATGCGATTCATCTTCTATATATAGTTTAATGAATCAAATACGACTAAAGGAATATTGGGTTTTGTTAAAATGTTCCATAAGGTAAATATGGGAACGAGCTAGTATGTGTGTCACAGCTAAAAAAAGTGGTCTTTATGGGCTTAAGACTTGGGTAAGCATTCGAATGGGTTTTAATATGCTTGGGAAGGTGGCTCTCCAGGAACCACCAGCACGTCCATGAAAATTTTGAGCTGAAATTGTCAAAGTCTAAGGGGTGACTTGACTGGAGATACTTTACAGGACTTATGGAAAAGATTTAAACCTGATATTTTGTTTTTGTCGGAGACTAAACAATCAAGGGTACTTTTGGAAAAGTTTCAACTTCATTTTGGTTATGATAATTTGCATATGGTTGATCCTAGAGGATCAAGCTAGAAGCTAGAAGTTCTTTTATCTACTAATCGCATTATTGATGTTAATGCTTTTTTTTATGGGTTCAAAGTTTCTATTTTTTCGTTTATGGGGAACTTGGGGCTGCGGAACTGTATAAAGTTTGTGATCAATTAATGCAAATAGGAACACAACGACTATCTCCTTGGATGATGATCGGTGATTTAAATGAATACTGGAAACCATGAAAAAGGGGGGGGGGGAAATGACATCAGCAACATCTTTTGTACTTTTCAACCATATGCTTGGGTATTGCGGGATGACTGAATTTTCGTGCTCTGGAAATCAACTTTCATGGAAAAGAACAAGAAACAAACAAAATGTCCGCTGCAAATTGGACAGAGCGGTAGGTAATGAGGATTGACACAATATGTTTAAATACTCGAAGGTCGAATATTTGGCTAAAATAGGCTCGGATCATCGATCGATTCTAATGACCTTTAATTATAAGCCAAAAAGATATCGTAATCATTTTCGGTTTGATAAAAGATGGATCGGTAAGGAGGGATTGGCAGAGGCCATAGAGACTGGTTAGAAGCGAACGAGGAATTTCAGGGAACCCATGTTTATGGATAAAATACAAAATTGTAGGAATTCCATCTCTTGGTGGAGGAAGAATAATGTTTTACCAGACAAAGAAAATTTGGAGGCTTGGTAGGCTAATTTGGAGGAGGCTCAAAATGATGACTCCATAAGTCTAGAGACTATCGTGCAAATTAAGGGGAAACTGCAGGAAGCTTACAGAGATGAGGAAATATACTGGGAAAAAAGTAGAAATTTATGGCTGAAATCGATAAAACAAAGATGAGCACGAAATCGGATCACATGATTATTTAATATGCAAGGACACTGGGATGAATCACCGGAAGGAATGGAGAAAATAGCAATCGAATATTTTGATGAGCTATTTAAACCTACTACGGCAGGTGATTTCTCACCGGTTCTCCAAAATGTTGTACCTGTTATTACGGACAATATGAATCGGGCATTAACCAGGAATGTTACGGAGGCGAAAGTAAAGAAGGCGTTATTTTTGATGCATCCAGAGAAAGCTCCAAGACCAGATGGGATGACAGCATTATTTTTTCAAAGATATTGGGGAGTTTTAAAAGATGATTTGGTCAAGTTGGTTCATAACTTTTTCACGTCAGGCAGATTTGATGATCGTCTAAATGAGACGCATATTTGTCTTATACCAAAGACATATGACCCAAAAAGGATGACGGAGCTAAGGCCAATAAGTTTGTGTTACGTGAACTACAAAATTATTTCTAAAATTTTGTGTCTACGACTAAAGCATATACTTCCACGAGTAATTTCAGAGACACAATCGGCATTCGTTTCAGGGAGATTAATTACGGATAATATTTTAATAGCTCAAGAGATGTTTCATGGGTTACGTACTAATCAGGCATGCAGATATGAGTTTATGGCCATAAAGACGAATATGAGTAAAGCTTATGACCGTGTAGAATGGCCTTTCCTGGAAGCAGTCCTTAGACGGATGGGATTCGATAATATGTGGATTTCTTGGTTGATGTGGTGTGTTCGATCAGTGTCATATAAGGTTCTATTTAGTGGACAACCGACAGGAAAAATCCACAAAGAGGACTCAGGCACGGGGACCCTCTATCACCATATTTGTTTATTATATGCGCGGAAGTGCTAATTGCCAATATAAAACAAAAGGAAATGAACAACGCATTAACAGGGGTTAAAATAGCAAAACATAGTCCGACAGTATCACACTTGCTATTTGCGGATGATAGCATCTTCTTTTGTAAAGCGGAGGATACACAATGCTAAGTAATCTTGGATGTTTTACGGGATCATGGGAATGCCTCAGGTCAAGTCATTAATTTTGACAAATCATCAATTATGATTGACAAGAATGTCTCATAACAGACAAAACATACGATAAAAGCTAAAATGGGCATTATGAAGGAAGGTGGTATGGGATCATAATTAGGAATCCCTGAAAGTCTAAGAGGCTCAAAAAGCTAGATTTTCAATTATGTTAGGGAACATTTAGGTGATCAAGTCAATGGTTGGACCTCAAAGTTCCTATCGAAAGGGGAAAAGGAAGTTCTGATTAAATCAGTTGCCCTTGCACTCCCCAATTTTATAATGTCATGCTTCAAGCTCCTCCAAGGTTTACCTACAAAGTTAACCAGTGCGATTTCCCAATTTTGGTGGAGCTTCGATGGATGTAACCGCGGTCTCCATTGGGTTGCATGGGAGAAATTATGTGTTCTTAAGGATGAATGAGGTTTAGGCTTTAAATCTCTGGAAGACTTTAACACAGCTTTATTGGCAAAACAGTTATGGAGACTCATCCAGTTGCTGAATCATTGGTCGCCCGAATATTAAAAGGTAGATACTACAGGAAGTTACATCCCTTACAGGCTAAGAAGTCGTATTCTCCGTCCTTTGGATGGAGAAGCATTATTGCTACACAAGAATTACTCAGACAAGGTGTCCGAGTAAGAATAGGCTCGGGGATTAACACATCAGTGTGGAATGACCCATGGATACCGGATACGCGACCACGACCAGTACGTGGACCGAGAAGTGATTGGCACCCTACACTTGAGGCAAACAATTTTATTGGAACCCTACGAGTTTGATAGAGTAAAGTCTCGTTCGTTTCTGTATTTGGATGCAATATATTCATATGTTGTTCGTTTCTGTTTATGGATTTTGTATTTTTTTATATTGTCTGAAATATTATTATTATTATTACAAATTTTGAGAAACAACTAGAACGAAAACTCTTCATCGAAAAAATCTTTTCGTTCTATCTGCTGCATCATATCATCAAGACGAACGATCCTCGCTTGCACCACATTGAAGATTTCCTATAAATCCGCCTCCACTAATCTACTATTAAATCGTGCATCTTCGGGGAATCGATCCCCTGACCTCCTGGTGTAGAAGCATTAATTAACTCTTGGTCAATCATTGGACCAAGGGATCTTCCACATGGTTTTTGTATTTGGAAACTGTATCTGGATATATTTATGTTCGTATGTGTATTTGTAATGATCATCTATATGTATTTTAGAGCAAAATGACTAAAACAAACATGGTTTTATGACAAAGATATTTTATGATTTAAATAATATTTTACAAATGAAAGAAATATCAAATTGCTTCTGTATATTTTTTAATAAAATAAAATAACAAAGTTGAAAGTACACTAAGAAAATAATTTTTGCGGTTTTCACGATTTTTAAGACTTTTTGTGGGGTTGCTAGTTTTTATGGATTATGCATATCCAGGGGGAGATTGTACTATTGTACTCTTTTTCCCTCGTCATGGTTTTTATCTCATTGGGTTTTTCTATGACAAGGTTTTTAACGAGGCAGTATACAATACTAAGAAGAACCCAATGAGATAAAAACCTTGTCATAGAAAAACCTTGGGTTCCGATACTCTGGATATGTTTTCTGAACATCGTAGTAGGAAGCGCCTTTGTGAATAGATCTGCTGGATTGTCACTTGAACGGACGTATTGAATCTCCACTTCTCAATTTTTCTCGAGCTATTGAGTATATGATAAGAACCTTGGAGGAATATGTTTCGTTCGGTCGCTCTTGATGTAACCTTCCTTGATTTGTATGACACATGTAGCATTATCTTCGAATAAAACCGTTGGCTCTTTGGTGCTTACCAAACCACTTGCTTCTTGTATATGCTGAGTCAAGGATCTGAGCCAAATACATTCTCTGCATGCCTCATGTAGCGCAATAATTTCCGCATAATTTGAGGAAGTGGCAACCAAAGTCTGTTTCTGCGATATCAAAGAGATCGTTGTTCCACCTATACAAAAAACGTATCCAGTTTGCGATCGAGCTTTATGAAGATTTGACAAATATCCTGCATCTGCAAAACCAACTAAACTAGATTATGGGTTTCTAGTATAAAATAACCCTAAGTCAATGGTTCCTTGAAGATAACGAAAAATGTGCTTTATTCCAGTCCAATGTCTACGCGTAGGGGAAGAACTATATCTTGCAAGAAGATTAGTAGCAAATATTATATCTGGTCGAGTGCAATTTTCAAGATACATTAATCCGCCTATAGCGCTCATATAAGGTACTTCGGGACCTAATACTTCTTTGTTATCTTCACAAGGTCTAAACGGATCCTTGTTAACATCAAGCGATCTATTGACCATTGGGGTACTCAAAGAATTTGTTTTATCCATATTGAAGCGCTTTAACACCCTTTTGGTGTAGTTTGACTGATGCACAAATATTCCATCTTTTAAGTGCTCTATTTGGAGCCCAAGACAAAACTTTGTCTTACCAAGATATTTCATTTCGAACTCCTCTATCATATGAGTTCATGCATCATCAATCTCCTTTTGAGTACCGATTATGCTCAGGTCATTGATATATACAGCTATGATCACAAATCCTGATGAGGATTTCTTAATAAAAACGTAAGGGCATATTGCATTATTCACATATCCCTTCTTAAACAAGTACTCACTTAAACGATTGTACCACATGCACCCAGATTGTTTTAATCCATAAAGTGATCGCTGTAATTTGACCGAACATATCCCCTTAGATAATGCTTCTTGCATTCCTGAACTTTAAAGGATCTTTAATCCCTCGGGAATTCTCATGTAAATATCACTATCCAGTGATCCATACAAGTATGCAGTCACAACACCCATCAGGAACATTTCTAAATTATTGGATGCTGTTAAACTCATCAAGTACCTGAATGTGATTGCATCCATGACCGGGGAATAAGTTTCTTCATAATCGATTCCCGGTCTTCGAGAAAAACCTTGTGCCACAAGTCGGGCTTTATATCTTGTGACCTCATTTTTCTCGTTTCTCTTTCGCACAATGACCCATTTGCATCCAACTGGCATTACATCTTCCGGTGTAATGACAATTGGTCCAAAGACATTTCTTTTATTTAGGGAGAGTAATTCAGCTTTCATGGCCATTTTCCATTTCTCCCAATCAGGGCTTTCTTGGCACTCTGATACAGTTTTCGGATCCGGATCCTCAATCTCATCGTTAATTTCTTCAGATACAGAAAATGAAAACATTCCATCAATATCCTCTATCTCTTTTCTAACCCATAATTTCCCAATATGAGTATAATTGATAGAGATCTCATGCTTTTCTGTATCATTTTCGTCTTCTGGACGAATTTCACTTGGTTCTTCTGAAACCTTTTCACATGTTTCTTTTGGACACTTTTCTTGGTGTGTTTCATTTGTAATACTTTGGGGGCATATTTCTTTCTGTGGATCTTCCGTGCCTTTTTCAGTTTGTTCTCTCAATTTCTTTTTCTTTCGAGGAATTTTATCTTTTGACCCAATGGGTCTCCCCCTCTTTAACTGAATCCTCGGTTCATTTACTTTGTTTTCATCTATATGTTCTATAGGAACATTGATTCTTGATGGAAAATTTGCTGCGGGAATATATGATTTTGTCTGGTAACTGATTCGCTATATTTTGAAAATGTATAATTTTCTGAACTTCCAGCTCTCATTGATTGGTAGGGGGATCTAAGTGTACCAAAGATGGTGTACACCATGTAATATCTTTTGGAATCTCTTTCATTCCTCCCCCTAACGCTTGGAATTCATCTTCATAAAAATGACAATCGGCAAAACGAGCCGTAAACATATCACAAGTGCGTGGTTCAAGGTATCAAATAATGGTTGGTGACATATACCCCACATAAATTCCCAATCTCTTTTGTGGCCCCATTTTTGTTCGCTGCGGTGGGGCTATAGGGACATAAACCGCACATCCAAATACACAGAGATGGGATATATCTGGCTCTCGGTCGGACAACAATTGTAATGGGAAATGTTCATGATATGCACTTGGTCTTAACTGGACCAATGCCACAACATGCAAAATAGCATGTCCCCATACTGAAATTGGGAGTTTTATTCTCAAGATTAGCGGTCTTGCAATCAGTTGCAACCGTTTGATCAAGGACTCGGCCATGCCATTTTGTGTATGAACATGGGGAACTGGATGCTCAACATCAATCCCCAGTGATATACAATAATTATTAAAGGCTTGTGAAGTGAATTCACCAGCGTTATCAAGCCTTACTTTCTTGATTACATAATCAGGAAATTGTGCTCTCAACCTGATTATTTGGGTAATGAATTTTGCGAAGGCCATATTCCTTGTGGTCAATAGACACACATGCGACCATCTAGTGGATGCGTCAATCAATACCATAAAGTATTGAAATGGCCCGCATTATGGATGAATCGGTCCACATATATCACCATGTATCCTTTCCAGAAAGGCTGGTGATTCGTTCCCAACTTTGGCTAATGACGGCCGGGTTATTAGTTTTCCTTGAGAACAAGCATTACATAATAATTCGCCCGGTCAGATAATCTTCTGGTTTTTCAGTGGATGTCCACTAGAACTTTGCACAATTTTTCGCATCATGACTGAATTAGGATGTCCGAGTCTTTCATGCCATACTTTAAATTAGCTAGTAAACTCTTGGTTTACTGCAACATGTGATTCAACCATATTTATTTT
>OVAN01013916.1:0-12455 GCA_900406275.1 Anastatica hierochuntica | reverse complement strand
CTTGACCAATGGAGGTAATTTGGTCCCTTTAAGACCATAGGAATAGCTATTGTTTTTGAGCTTTCCATTATTCTTGCAAATAAGTAAGAGATCTAGAGATTTGATGGAAGGAAACAAAGAAAAAGAACTCTTGGGTAAAAAAAACAGATTTTTAAGATGAGATTTGCGAAAATTTTGAGAAGATTTGAAGAAATTTTGGTAGAATTTGAGAGAATATGAGCTCAAAGCTCTGATACCATGTTAGAATTTAGAAGATTTTAGTATGGAAGATTGAAGAACATGAAGAATATCGTTGAAGAAAGAGAGAGAATTTGAAAGTAGAGAGAGAAATGTATTATTTTTTTTTTAATTCTTTTGTTTCTATTTGTAGAGAAATCACTAAAGTACAACCAATGAATGTAAAAGAGAAACTAACTTCCTTCCCAAAGTTAGATCTAAAATTCAAATTCAAATTTTCTTTACACAACCATTAGACATCGGCCCTAATTAGTTAAATCTAATATGTATCCAAAAGTTTTTAACAATCTATCGGTGGATCATAATTACGTAGGGGTTTGAGTATCAACACACAGGTCGAAAAATTAAAAGATGTTTATATTCAAGAATGAAAAAAGCACCCAAAGAAAAATAAATAGAAAATAATTTCAAAAAATCTCTGTTTGGCAAAATAAAATAATAACCATGTTGCGAAAAAAAAACCATGTTACGACTAGTAACTTAAAGGCAACCCACGTGGATGGGCGTTACATATAACACAGTCCAAATCGACATCGTTATAACTGTGAACTGACATTAGCTGTAAAACAAAACGTACCAACAAGTTAATGCATCTTTTTTTTGGGACACTTAAAAAATGAAACGGAAACAATATTTAATTATCTTTTTGAGCTCAACAATCTAATTTAATAAGTTTAATCACATAACTAAAAGTTTCTTAAGCTCCTTATTTAGATTATTTTAAATAAAAAAGTGTTGGTTTACACGAGACATCGTAACGATTAAAATAAGCTTAACCTTAATTAATAAATCAAAATTAAAATTCTTTCTGCCTTTTCGCACTTTCCTCTCTCTCTCTCTCTCTCTCATTTCTCTTCCTTTGCTTCTCCGTCCTTTTCTCTGTTTCAGTTTTCTCATCCTTAACAAGCAAAACCCAAAACGGATCGAATCAATTTCGTTTGTTTTTTCACCTAACAAAATTGATTTCTCTTACCCTTTTTCTTCTATCAATAACCCATTAATCACATTTGCATCTAATCGAAAGAGAAAGGAGAGTCCTTTTAGGGGGAGTGAGAGATGGCGACGAACATAGGGATGATGGATAGTGCTTACTTTGTTGGAAGAAACGAGATTCTTGGTTGGATCAATGACCGTCTTCATCTCAATCTCTCTCGTATCGAAGAGGTCTTTCATTCTCTCTCTGCATGTGTTGTGTTGTTTTCTCAATTTCTTCACTCAATGTTTGGGCATTGTCAATGGAATCGATACATATAAAAAGGACGTTCCTTTCTTGTTTTAAATGTAATGTTTTTTTTTATAATGTCGGTGGCTAAAACGATTCAATTTTGAGATATGAATGTGTTTGAGATTTGGGTTTTTGATGAACTATTGCAGATCTTTGATATCTCAACACCTTTGGTTCTGTCTTATTGTTTAAAGGGTTGTCTTTTGGGTGTGTTTAAGATACAATTTACATTGATTCTCTGATGTCTTTTGCTTGCTTGTGTGTTTTTGATATTGAGAAAGGCTTCAAGGTTCATTTAGATGATTGGTTTTATAACTTTTAATCAATAATCTTACAAGTAAAGCATTGAGACATTTCTGATTTGGTTTGTTCAGAGACTGTTTATATCTAGGTGGCTTATTGTTTTTGGTTTTGGTTAGGCTGCATCAGGTGCAGTGCAATGTCAAATGTTGGACATGACCTTTCCTGGAGTTGTGCCAATGCACAAGGTGATTTTTACTTCTCACATTTTATCGGCGTCTCTCGTTTACTTCTTCTTCTTCGCAGGGCAATCTAAGTCTTCCACTTTTGTAGGTTAATTTTGAAGCAAAGAATGAATACGAGATGATACAAAACTACAAGGTTATGCAAGAAGTCTTCACCAAATTAAAAATTACAAAGGTTAAATTCGTTTTCATTACATTTCGTTTTGCTTTCCCCTGCATTTACTTGCGATAAAGATATTGTCGATATTGTATATCTTCACTCACATTGTTTGTTGTCTTAATGGGGAATAACCTCAGCCATTGGAAGTCAACAGGCTTGTCAAAGGCCGGCCACTAGACAACTTGGAGTTTTTACAATGGCTGAAACGTTTCTGCGATTCCATAAATGGCGGCATTATGAACGAGTACCTTTCTCTCTTGACTTCTTATTTTTGTTTATTAATAAACAGAAGTCTTTAGTAATGTCGTTTCATGAATTGTAGGAATTACAATCCGGTTGAACGAAGATCAAGAGGTGGAGGCAAAGAGAAAAGCGTGAAGGGGTCTAGTAAGATCTCAAAGTCGTTGCAGACAAACAATATGCATCAACCTCCAGTCACTACTTCTAGCAAACCACATGGTCTGCTGATTTAAATTCATTACTTTCCTATCCAATTCATTACTTGCTTAACATTGTAGAGAATCGTAACTCCTAGGTTACAAGCAAGCAAAATCACATGCCATTGGTGGGGGGAGCAACTCATCAGCGGAAGTGCAAGCTCTGACAAAGGAGGTAACCAGAACTAATCATCACTCTTAACTAATCATTTTCGTTCGTTTCTTCCATCCTGCTAATGAAACTTTCTTTTCCAATACCACAGCTTGCTGATCTCAAGGTCTCGGTCGATCTCTTGGAAAAAGAAAGAGACTTTTACTTCTCTAAGCTCCGGGATATTGAGATACTCTGTCAGACGCCTGAACTTGATGATCTTCCGGTTAGTGACGTAGCAATCCTTTTTTCATCTGTCTTTTGTTTCTCTTCGTCTGAACTCAAATCACATCGAGAATATAATAACATTTGTGTTGTTGCCACTATAATATATGCAGATAGTGGTAGCATTTAAGAAGATATTATATGCAACGGATGCAGATGAATCTGTACTAGAAGAAGCTCAAGAGACCCTAAACCAGTCTCTAGGACTTGTAGCTGATGAAGAAGAAGAAGAAGAAGAAGAAGAAGAAGCAGAAGAAGAAGAAGCAGAAGCAACAGCAGAGACCCAATCTTAAAATTGTGACAAGTTTCGAAGTAGAAGACAAGCGATGTCTGTTGCCTTGTCTTAGAAGATATAGATCACTTTGGAGAGGGTGTTTGCACAATATTCAATCTACCCTAACCGGTTTTTCGGTCTTAAAGTGAACCGTACCGAATCTGTTCCTTCCTAAACTTGAAAGATTGTCCAATTGGTTTCTCATTGTATCACAAATGTTTCAAATGTTTATTAGTATTCACTTTTTGGCTTTTTCATGGTAATCAAAAACATATATATTAATCTGAAAAAAATAAGTGAGGTGTTGTTTGATTGTTCATCAAGACATTTCTGCAAATTATAAACATGATCAGGATGAAGTAATTGGATGCAAATCAAAACTCATCCAAAAAATCTAGTTATTTTGAATGAGTTTGTTAGTAAAATTTGGATGAGTTTTGTTCATCCAAAAAATTGTAAAACCGATAAAATCGTAAGAAAACTGTCAAAACCGCAAAATCCGACAAAACCGCGAAAAATCGCAAAAACTGCAAATCCAAAAAAACCGCAAAACCATAAAAACCGCAAAATTTGTAAAAAATGTCAGTACCACAAATTCCGTAAAAACAGTCAAAACACAAAATATGTAAAAACCGTAAAAAACGCAAAAACCGTAAAACCCGTAAAAACCGCAAAACTGACAAATCGGCCAAAAATCGCAAACCCCGACAAAACCACCAAAACCACCAAAACCGCAAAATCCGACAAAACCGCAAAAACAGTAAAAACTGCAACTCCGTAAAAACCTTCAAAATCGCAAAATCCGCAAAAAATCGCGAAACCGCAAAATCTGCCAAAACCGCAAAAACTGTATAACCACAAATCTGTAAAAACTGTCAAAATCGTCAAAACCGCAAAATCCGCAAAAACCGCAAAATCCGACAACACCGCAAAAACCGTAAAAATCGTAAATAAGCAAAAACCGCCAAAACCGCAAAATCTCCCAAAACCGCCGAAACCGCAAAATCCGACAAAACCGCAAAACTGTAAAATCCGCAAAAAACCGCCGAAACCGCAAAATCCGTCGAAACAACATAAATCGCAAAAAACCGCTAAAACGCAAAATCCGACAAAACCGCAAAAACCGTAAAATCCGACAAAACCGCAAAAACCGACAAAACCGCAAAATCCGCCAAAACAGCAAAAACCGCAAAATCCGACAAAACCGCAAAACCGTAAAATCCGCGAATCCATAAAAACCGTCAAAATAGCCAAATCCGCAAAAAACCGCCAAATCCGACAAATCGCAAAACCGTAAAAACCGCAAATCCGTAAAACCGATAGAACCACCAAATTCAACAAAACCGCAAAAAAGCAGAAACCTCAAAAACTGCCAAAATCGCATAATACGACAAACCACAAAAATCGTAAAGTCACAAATCCGTAAAAACGTCAGAACAACAAAATCTACAAAAAGAACCGCCAAAACTGCAAAAACAGTAAAAGCCGCAAAAACCGCCAAAACTGCAAAAACAGTAAAAACCGCAAAAACCGCCAAAACCGCAAAATCGTATATGTTGCAAAAAACGAAAAATCCATTAAACCGTAAAAACCGCAAAAATCACAAAATAGTTATTTATGAAAGAGATGAAATTATTTCATAATTTTATTTTATAAAAATAATAGTTTGATGTATTTAGATGCAATTGCAAATGCACAAACGAACAAACTTGCGTTCAAATGTTGCATTTGGATGCAAAATCCAAATGCAAAAACGAACATCATCCAGATACAGCAACCAGATGCAACATCCAGATGCAACATCCGGATGCTGCATCCAGATGCAACATCCGGATGATGCATCCAGATACACAAACGAACGGGACCTTAGGCAAAGTGCATAAAATTGCTCTGAATCATGACAATGTTAGTGTGGATTCAAGTTTTCCAAGTGTATGATGCTTTCACCCTTGTCCATTAGGGTGAGACGATCGTACCGGTTACTACGCTTGTGGTACGATATTCCTCTGATATCAACCTTTCTCAGATCATTCTTTCACAGATCATAATAGAGTATGTAAAGCAAAATTCTAGGTGTCAAGATAACTTCGCCGATCTGAGTTGTACCTTTCACTCCCAATTGAATACCGTTATCAACTAAATGCCTCTGAGAAGGCTGCAAACCCAGAGATCTCCTCAACCATTTTCCACTGTATTCCAAGACCCATAAGTCCACTACACCCGTTTTTAGTAGATGGGTATGATAAAAAATAACTGGTTTTCCACCATACTCTATAAACCCAAGAGACTTGTAAACTTTTTTTTAGGTACTTCATGAGGTACTTGGATCGTACTAAACTCTTCAGATCTAACATCAAAACTGAAAACAACAAGAAAAAACATGGAAGTGAAAACTATAGCTAAATAATATATAACTCCATTGATGCACGACCCTAGTATTGTAGGCAAGTGAGGTTGATCAAACTCAATTATTTTCCAGGAACCTCCGGCTTCGAGTACTAAGACCCAACGCTCTGAGGTTATCCTCTTAAAAGTTTTAGAGAATACCACAACGGTGCAGACTACTTTGTATTGATCAAGAACGGGATCGTGTCCGAGTAAGTGGGAGACATATTTATTATGATATTCAAGGATGTTGGATTTGACGGAGGGTAAGGTTAGGCTAAAGTTCCTTAAAGATCAAACATAAAGCTCGGCTAAGCTCTGTTTTGGTTTTGTTCTGTTTTAGTTTTGAAGAAACTAACAATCTCTTTGTACCTTAGATCGCAAGTCTCTCAAACCTTCTAAGAACCAAACACACGATTTCAAGGTGTTGAAATTGTGATGATCACAAATCAATAATCTCTCTCTCTTAATGCTTAAGAGATTTCTCTAAAAACCTTAAACAATTCTTGTGTTTTTCTTTCTCATTTAGAACACAACTTGTTCATCACTTATATAGGCTAATAAATCGATTTTTCTATTTCCTAAAGAGAAAAGGAAAACTTCTTATTTCCTAATCCTAAAACAAAAAGGAAAACAACTTTTTAACCTATCGTAAACCATTAAACCGACTTGTTTAATAGTTTCTTCGGTATGACGCAATTGGAGAGTAACCAACAATCACCTCTTTAAGCTTCAATGCTTCTTCAGACATGTCTTGCATTCCGATCAAACTCCTCATCTCGTTGAACTTGATCCTTTCCAAAGCCTTCGTAAGTATATCCGCCTTCTGCTCACCTCCTGGAATGTATTTCACATCCACAAGACGTTTCTCTATATATTCTCGTCTAAAATGGTAACGCTTGTGTATATGTTTGCTCTTTCCGTGAAACACAGGATTTCTGGTTAGAGAAATTGCCGAGATATTGTCGATATGGATGACAACTTGCTTTGGTTCCTTAACCGTGACTTCTCCTAACAAATCTTGAAGCCAAATCGCTTTACGAGCTGCTTCCGTTGCTGCCATAAACTCGGCTTCACAAGAAGAGAGTGCAACTGTGTTCTTCTTTTGTGAACACCAAGTTATGGGTGAGGAACCATAGTAAAGGATATAACCTGTTGTGCTTCGCCCATCATCTTGATCTATATTGTGGGTACTATCGTTGTAACCACTTAGCTCTTTCGACCATGTCGTGTATACTTTAAACCGTGAGCAGATGACCCTTTGAGGTATCGTAGGATTTGCTTTACCATCTCGCCATGCTGCTTGCGTGGGTTCTGCATGTACCGACTAGCTACACCAACTGAAAAAGCTAAGTCGGGACGTGTGTGAATTAAGTATCTCAAGCATCCAATCTTTCGTCTGTAAGCCGTAGGATCAATAGCTTCTTCATCTTCAGCTTTCGGAACCTTGAGACCAAAGTCCATAGGAATCTTTTTTGGATTACAAACTTCTAAACCTGCTTCTTGTATTATCTTTTTTCGCAGAAGCCTCTTGTTTCAATGTAATGCCATCTTTTCCTTGATGTACTTCAATCCCAAGATAGTAAGTGAGCTTCCCTAGATCCGACATCTCGAACGTTGATGCCATTGCCTTCTTGAAGTCACTTAAGTTCTTCATATTACTTCTGGTTATGAAGAGATCATCATCATATATAGCAACAATCAAAAGTTCTTTCCCTTCTTCCTTGCAATATACGGCTGATTCTTTGGAACACTTTTCAAATTTCATGGCCAAAAGGATTTGGTTCAGCTTTGTGTTCCAAGCTCTAGGAGCTTGTTTCAAACCATACAACGCCTTAGAGAGTTTGTAGACCTTATCTTCTTTTCCTTTGACTATAAATCCTTCCGGTTGTTCTACATAATTTTCCTCTGTCAATTCTCTATGTAAAAAGGCAGTCTTTACATCCATATGATGTATCTCCCAACCGTGTGAAGCCGCGAGAGATATAAGCATGCGTATGGTCTCTAATCTAGTCACCGGAGCAAAAACTTCGTCAAAACCAACATCGGATTCTTGTGCATATCCTTTTGCAACCAGACGTGCTTTATGCTCGTTGATCGAGCCATCCACATTCTTTTTTAGCTTAAAAATCCACTTCAAACCAATTACCTTTGCTCCATTTGGTTTATCCATGAGTGTCCATAATCTGTTTTTGTTTATCGACCCGATCTCTACTTCACTTGCCTCTCTCCATTTCTTTAAGCTATTTGCTTCTCCATAAGTATGAGGTTCGTCGTTAATGGAGAGTAGTAATCTTTCACATTCAACTGCAGCTTGTAAAACGTAATCATCGAGGTACCGCGGTTGGTGTGTTTGTCGAGAAGATCTTCTCGGTTCCTGCGGGTGCACAATCGGTTGTATTTCTTCTTGAGCCAACGACTCATCATCATTACCAGCAACTGAATTGTGTCCAACCCTACATCACTTTCGTGATCTTCTTCTTCTTCATTCAAAACAGGGGCAGCGTTTTGTTCTTCATTGTTCACAAGTACTGAACCTTCTCCTTCATCAATAATTTGTCCCCATCTTAAGTGAAACATTTCTGTTTTTCTCAATTTTTCATTCGGCACTTCCTTTCAATTCCATCCTGAAGTTTCATTAAAGACAATGTCTCTATTCACGACTATTTTTCGAGTTGATGGATTGTAAAGCTGATAAGCCTTAGTTCTGGGTTCTATTCCTAGATGAACCAACTCTAGCGACCTGTCATCTAGTTTTCTGAGATGATTTGCTTCAATCTTCGTGTAAGCTAAGCACCCAAAAACCCTTACATGCTCAAGACTTGGTTTCTTTTCTCTTAGACTTTCGTATGGGGTCATATTATTAAGAGATCGTGTAGAAATCCAATTGATGATATAACATGAATTCCGAACAGCTTCTCCCCACAAGAAGTTCCGCACATTCATAGCCTTAAGAGAACTCCTCGTCATCTCCATTAGTGTTCGGTTTCTCCTCTCCACTACGCCGTTTTGTTGTGGTGTATATGATGATGTAAGGTGCATCTTGATACCGGTTCTTTCGCAGAAGACATTAAACTCTCCAGATGTGAACTCTCCACCACAATCAGTTCTAAGAGTCATGATTTCCTTGCTAAACTCTTTTTCAACCAGCTGCTTGAAGACTTTAAACTTCTCATATGCTTCTCCTTTCTCCTTCATGAGAATCGTCCACATATATGTAGAAAAGTCATCAACGATAACAAAGATGTATTTGTTATTTGTCGCGATTGATGGAGAGATGGGGCCGCACAAGTCTGCGTGAATTAGCTCAAGTGGTTTTGTTGCTCGAAACGTGGATGCCTTAGGGAAGGATTGGCGTGCCTGCTTGCCTACTAAACACGATTCGCAGACTTTGTTCTCGTCTCTTATCGTGGGTAGTCCGTGAGCCATCTGCGTTTGGGACATTTTCTTAAGAGTGTAAAAGTTTAAATATCCCAATCTAGCATGCCATCTCCATGTTTCATCTTCAACTTTTGAGCTAAGACACATCGGTTTACCAACCTGTAGATGTGTTTTGTACAACCTGTTTCTTGATCTTGTAACTCTTACCAGTAACCTTCCTTTGGATCGTGTACTGTTGGAAACTTTCCCTTCATTCTAACATCACATCCCACCTCCGTAGCTTGACCTAAGCTTAGAATATTGCTCTTGAGATTTGGAATGTAATAGACATTTGTTACAAGATTTTGTTCACATGTTTTGCTTTGGAAGAGAATTGAACCTT
Source organism: Anastatica hierochuntica (assembly GCA_900406275.1). Lineage (NCBI taxonomy): Eukaryota > Viridiplantae > Streptophyta > Magnoliopsida > Brassicales > Brassicaceae > Anastatica > Anastatica hierochuntica. Next base: position 3,113 of record OVAN01013916.1, on the reverse strand, counting down.
TGTCTTCAATGTTTACACAAGAATCATCTCCAAATTTCACTTTTCTTTTGATTCTTTCATTTAGTTTAGAGAAGAGAAACCTAGATCCAGTCATATGATTGTTGGCTCCATTATCTAAGTACCAAACTTGTTCTTCACCCTCTTTGGTTTCATACTTCTTTGGCATAAGCTTCTCTTCATTTAAGAACACAATTTCATGCATGTAAAGGACTTGATCATCTTCTTCTATTTCTGCCTTGTTCGCTTCTTGTGTTCTTTGTATCCTTTCGGGGCAAACTGATGCAAAATGACCCGGTTTGTCACATCTATAGCACACGATCTTAAACCTATCTTTCTTCTCTTTTTCTCGTTTTTATTCAGGTTGGTTTTCAGGTCTCTCTTGTGCATTAGATCGGCCTCTTCCTCGGCCTCTTGGACCTCGACCTCCTCTACCACGTCCTCTCCCACGTGATGAGTTTTGAGGATACGAGTCAGCATACAAGAGCTTTCCTTGAGTTTCACCGCCATTGTCATCATCAAGTACTCTCTCTTCATATGTTTTCAATCTCCCAACAATTTCTCAAAGTTTGTAGAATTCAAATCCAGGAATTGTTGTATATAAGCGATGATGTGAATGTATTTGCTACTTAGAACACCATTCAGAAACCTCTTGACCATCTTGCTTTGATCAATACTCTGATCAAGAGATGCTGCCTTTGAAGCTATTTCCGAAAGTATCCCAGCAAAGATATCAATAGTGTATGATTCCTTCATCTTTACTTTCTCGAATTCAGTCATAAGTGTTTGCAATCTTGCTTCCTTTACACGATCAACTCCCATGTATCTAGATTTAATTGAATCCCAGACTCCTTTTGCGGTACCTTTTCGCCTACTTGCAACACAAGTGTCTCGAGGATTAATTGAAAGATAAGTCCGATAGCAATATTGTTCTTGTCAGGATCGACTAAACCTAAATCAATTGTATCCCAAACCTTGTAGATACTCAATATCACTTTCATTCACATGGCCAAAACCGTGTAGTTTGTGGTGGTTAAGAAGGAACATTGAATGGAAGGTGGACGAGGTTCTTTCACAGATGTCGATGGGTGTGGACTCGCGTCTCCCATCTCTCGGGTTCGACGAGAATATGTATGAATGATCTTCGTCTTCTATGTCTATAGAATCGATCTTTCTAAGAGCTCTGATACCAACTCAAGTTCCTTAAAGACCAAACACAAAGCTCGGCTAAGCTCTGTTTTGGTTTTGTTCTGTTTTAGTTTTGAAGAAACTAACAATCTATTTGTACCTTAGATCGCAAGTCTCTCAAACCTTCTAAGAACCAAACACACAATTTCAAGGTGTTGAAATCGTGATGATCACATATCAATAATCTCTCTTTCTCTTATTGCTTTTGAAACGTTAAAACACAAGGTATTCAGAAACTAACTCTTTCTTATTAATGCTTAAGGAAAATCTCTCTCTAAAAACCTTAAACAATTCTTGTGTTTTTTCTCATTTAGAACACAACTTGTTCATCACTTATATAGGCTAATAGATCGACTTTTCTATTTCTTAAAGAGAAAAGGAAAACTTCTTATTTCATAATCCTAGAACAAAAAGGAAAACAACTTTTAAACCTATCATAAACCATTAAACCAATAGTTTCTTCCGTATGACGCAATTGGAAATTAACCAACATAGGCTTTGTCTAGTAGAGGGATTATAGATAAAAAAAATTCGTAAAGAGTGTATAAAATCAAACCGCGAAGAACCATCATGTCGTTGCCTCCAATATCTAGAGTGGTTAGATCATGTTGGAAAGATGTAGCACTAGTAGATGATGAGGATAGGAGCATAGACTTTTCCGGGTTGTGTCAGACATCCGCCATACTCACGTATAGACGAGGTGGTCGAGCCACCGTAAGATAACAGTTGGTAAAATCTTGGAAACGGATTAGAGAAGACCAGAGCTTTGAGACGCACTTGAACCTCATCACGGATTTTGCATGCAGTCTAGTCAGAATCTCGACCTGGAGGTCCTAAGGAATCTCTGGTAGTCTTCTTCCTTTATTCATTGCTTTTGACGGTCTGGAAAGACAAAGCAAGAGCTTACAAAGCTATTAGGTCTTTTGGGTTTGGAGAATTTCATTTTTTGACGTGGGTTTAAAGATAAGAGGTTGTAGTTAAACGGTGTCGTTCATCATTTTTTAAGCCTCACGTAAAAGTAGTTTAAAGTTTTTGGGCTAAAAACAATCGGGCCTCCATATGGGAGATTTCAATAAAATTTCAACTATCTTTTTTTGTTTTCTAATAAATAATGAAATAATTGTTTTAGTTACAAGTAAGATTACCGAATGGTTTGTTGAGAAAAAAGGAGAAAGAAATAAGAGAAATTTACATCCATAGACACTTTTATCTTTTTAATTATACCAATAGGCACATTGTGACTTTTAAGCACTATTAAATGAACAATTACTTTAATACTTTCAACTAACATCTCTCTCTTTCCTTTTTTTATCTAGCATTTATATTCTTTTTTTTCTTTTTCTTCTCTCATATTTTTTCTCTTTCTACTCTCATCTATTAGTGCAATATAGGTTATACTACAATTGTTTATATATTTTCTTTTGATTTCTCCTATCTTTCTTAATTTGAATATCTTAAATCAGATTTTCGTTATGTGTCGAGTTCTACTGATTTTGATCTCGATGTGTTCTGTATGAAATAATATATTGACTTTTTATATGAAAATGTTCCGATTATATAAGAACATTACGGGTGGAACAAATTAGTCTTGATCCTTGAGTCACAAGAAACCCAACCCCCATTTTTGTTTAATCTATTTTCTCCAATGTTTCAACCAACAAGTGTAAAGTTGATAAATAAATTGATAAATTAAATAACAATTTTATTAATAAAAAATTTCTACTTTATGAAATCTTGCGAGTAGACATGCTCTGATCTTTCTTTTTCGTATATTTTTGTATTTTCTTATGAATAAAGCAAAAAACATCAAAAAAGTAATTTTCATTTATATTAAAATTTGGTTCATTGAAAAAATAAAATCGAATCTAATAACAGAAATTTTGCGTAAAAAATGTGATGTGTATGTGTTCGACGTATGATGTACTAGG
>OVAN01013915.1:0-12457 GCA_900406275.1 Anastatica hierochuntica | reverse complement strand
GTTTTGAAACATATATATATATATATATATATATATATATATTAGTAGAATACGAGGCGAGAAAATTATAATTTACCACTTAATTGTTTCAATTCATATATGTACTTGTAAATATTTGATTCTTTCTTTTCTCCAAAACTTTGATGAAAGAAAAATAGAAAACATTTTTCATACAATAACGTTAATGTCTTTCTAAAACTTGCATATTATGCAAACCCCAAAATAATATCACATAAAATATGATGTTAAGATCCAACATGTAATCTCGTGATTATGTTTTCTTTGACATTCATAAAACCCAAACGTGAACTATAGTATCTTCAAGGGTGTCAAAATGAGTCTATAGTAAATGAATTTAATACTAGTATTTGAAGATATTGTATCTTCAAATACAAGCAAACAAATTCTTAGTCGTCCAAAAAACTATATTACTTGATACCACAAAAGTCTATAATCTCTATACTTACCGCGGCTACTGCGTCTCTAGCGACAAGGGCCAATACATCAGAGCAAGAAACAATGCCCGGACACTCCTTTTCAAGGGCTGCTTTGGCATTGTCTATGATCTCAAACCCTCGTAGGCTGAGGTTAGCAACCGCGTTTTTCTCGTCCTTTTTGTTCTTTAACTCTAGCAAGACCGACCCGTCACATCCCTAAACATCATGATTCAATCATTAGATCGACAAAGAATCAAAAAGATTGGACTTAAGGTTGTCGAAAAAGAACATTACCCTAACGAAGCAATCATGGAAGAACATTCTGAGCAAAGGAGCTCCAATTGTAGAATCCTTCTTCATCGCATCCACGACAGCCTTCTTGACAATAAGCTCCGCTTTCGGGCATGTTTTGTCATAGAAACCGACTTTCAATCCTTGTGCATTGATTGGATCAAAGGAAGAGAACAAGATCAATGCTAATTGAAAGAAGAAGAAACAAGAGATTGTCATCTTCAAAGTAGTCATATAATGTTATTAGCTTTTCTTTTGATCGATGATATTATTTCATAACAATTGATGTTGTTATTTATACTAACACTATGCAATGATGTTTGAAATTGTATACTTGTAAAATAAGTTATATGGTTACGCAAGTGTTCGTTATTTGCAGCATTGAATTTTAAAAACGTCATAGAAGTGATAGGAATCTTTTGTAATTTTGTTGAATAATCAATAGTTATTTGTGGAACATATCTATTGTTTTCATTTATTAATGGTTTATTTTGTTTGCTTGATGTATACTACTTATATATTGCCAATCAACCACCAGAAATGGCTGCCAAAAAATTTTAGAAAAGAAAAAAAAAACTTACACAAACACGAGTTTTTTTGAAAATTTGGTACATGAATACAAAATTGCTTGATAAATAATAATAGACAGTATTAATTTGTTGTCAATAACTAACATAAAATTGACAAGTAAACCACAAGAAGAAAACTATAGTATGTTTCGTAGAAACTAAAATGCAACTAGATGATACGGTAGGAGAAAATAATATACCTTTTTGACATTACATTAACGAAGGCTTTGGACTTAACTATAGTGTTTAATCTTTGGACTTTTAATCTCAACAATTAATATGTCTGCGTCACAATGTGCAAGTTCGTCCACTCACACTCATTCAACATTTCAACGTAATGCTAAGATAGTTGTTCACTGTTTCTCCTTATATATATACTTTTTGAGGACTTACAAAAATGTACTCTTTCCCTTATTTTTAAGTGTTGTTTAAGATTTTTTTTATATATAAATAAATATATTTTTTGTTTACATCTATTTAATATATTATTTTATTTTATTTATCTTTTTTAATAAGCTCAAAAAGTAAAAACAAAATTGAAATTTTTACAAACATTTGTATTAAAAATATAAAACGATATTTAAAACAAACCAAAAATTAACAACTTTTGAAACGGAATAAATCTTATATATTAAGTATGAAGTAAGTTTGCACCAGATTAAAAGTTGGACTGGTGGGTTACTATGTTGCCCTTAATGAACTATTGGATTAATAAAAAAATTATTCATAAATTGATTTGTTTTTTAAAACAAAAAACGAAAAATAATAAATAAAAAATGAAATTAATAAAGAAAATATTAATAAAATATTTATCTTAAAAAATCATGGTTATCCTTAACGAGTTATTTAATATATTTGATATATTTTATTTTTTAATCAAAAAATAATCTATATATATATATAATTATAAATATGATATAAGATAAATATATCTTAAAATGAAATAAATTAAAAGTTTGATTGTTACCAAAAGTTGTAGTAGGTGTAACATTTATTTTAAATATATACATTTCGAAATATAAATTATGTTTTAACTTATATTTTTATTTATATTAAATTTAAAATTAGAAAATACTTAATACATTTTGTTATTGATAAAATATACAAAAGCATAAACTATAAAATAGATATTTAGAACATACTAATTCCATCTAAATTTATTTTTCATAAATTGATTTAATAAGCAAAAATTTCTTTAAGAGGTGAGATAATATAATATATATATATATAATTCAAAATTTTAACAAAAAAAAATGTGTGTATATATATATATTGCGTTATAGTTCATGGATTATCTAACACTAACAATGATGATAGTGAAAAAAAATAAAATTATGCAATAAAATGGATCTTAAAAGAAAGAGAAAAAGACATTTGATTAATCTAATCAAAATATTTTTATAATAAAAAATATATAAATTTGCAAAAAGTGTTAAAGTTTGTTTGGAGAGAAGAAAAAGGTATTTTTAAATTTTATTTATCTTATCATCAACATTGAGAGGTTTTGAAAAAAACAAAGAAACTAAAGAAGAAAAAATAGTTGAGGCTGTCCACGCTTTAAAAAAATAAAAGCAAAAAATATTTGATTGGCTACAAAATTCTAATCAGCCCCATTGTTTTGTTTGATTTGTAGTTAAAAGAGTAAAAATAAAACTGAAATTTTTTACAAACATTTGTATTAAAAGTATAAGACTATTTTAAAAAGAAAAGGAAGGAATATCTTATAAAATACATGCAAATATTGGATTATAGTAAGAAGTACTTTTGGGTAGACATTGGACAAAATATCCAAAAGCCAAACCTAATTCGAAAAATCCGAACCAAAATTCATATGAAACTTTTAAAATATCTGGACATATTTTAAATTAAACACCAAAAAACAAAAACCGAAATATTTTAGGTATTTAAAAATATATATTTTTGTACACTCGTATTTAAAAATATTCCAACTATATATAAAATATTCATTATTTTGGATCTAATATAAAAAATCTAAAATATCCAAAAAAAATCTGAAAGGTCCAAAATACAAAAAAAAAGACTAATTGAAATATCCAAAACGTATACCGGATTTTCTCCGAACATTTGAACCGACTAAATTTTCAAAATAACCGAATGATTTTTGCAGCTAAGATAGTACGAAAGACCATAATCGCCCATGGTCTTCCCACGTGTCGGCATAACATTCTACTGATGAGACGTGTCAAGGAAAGTAAATTTTAGGAAAATTACCAAAAATAAAATTATGATGTCTGAGCCCGGGTTCGAACCGGGGACCTCTAGTGTGTGAGACTAGCGTGATAACCGACTACACCACCCAGACTTTGTTGTTTCTTGATTTAAAAGCTCTTAAATAATCGTTAATTACAATTCCTACGACGACGATGATGATGCGGTGGTGGTAAGTTTGTCACCGCCGGCGCGAAAATCGTTATGGTTTACTTTCAACGCTTTCTTACTTATTTCTATCTTCGAACGTTACAGGGCTATCAAAACGCTGCGTTTTGCTTCTTCTTCTTCTTCTTCTTTCCCTGTACACTTCAATGCACAAGCCAACCTCAGACACTCGTCGAAGTTTTCCTCAATGGCTCTGTCTCAGTCTCAGGTATTCAAAACGAAACCCTAATTCCTTTCTCTTTCACTTACCGCAACAAAATTGAATTTCTTCCTCTGATTTTGTTTGTCATCTGGTTACAGGTTGCGTATTTGATTCCGTTGAAGACAGATTTAAAGGAAGACAATTCATCACCAAGGATTACTTTATCCGAAGGTCCAAACACCATCGGTCGCGGCAACGTTTCAATCGTCGATAAGCGTCTCAGCCGCAAACACATCACCATCATCGCTTCCACTTCTGGCTCAGCTTCGTTGTCTGTGGTATAAACAACAAACCCAACAAAAAAACCCTAACTTTTGTTTCGCTTATTCCCTAAATTTTAAGCCCTTTTTCTATTGGGTAGGAAGGAGCTAATCCGGTGGTTGTTAGGTCCTCCGGCGGCGGCGGCGAGAGGAAGAAAGTAAAACCGCGTGAAGAGGTTCTGTTAAGTAATGATGATCTTATTGAATTGATCCCTGGTCATCATTTCTTCAAGCTAGTTTTGTTACCTGTTGAAAACCAAGGAGATGATCATAAGGGAAGCCATGAAAGAGCGTCGAAGAAAGCTCGAAAGGTTGCTACTTACTTGGCCTAACTAAAAAATGTAGCTTTTCTTCTAGGTTTTGTTTGATGTGATTAAATGGTTTTAGGCTGAAACACGAGGAGATGATAATGGTGATGATGTAGAGGCGATTCGCCGTTTTTGTCCTACCAAAGAGAAATTACCTTCGACTTTTCGGCTATTGAATGTTAATGGATTGCCTGATTGGGCTAATACCTCTTGTGTTTCCATTAATGATGTCATTGAGGTTAGTCTTATGCAAACATATTAAGGTAATCGTTTTTTTTCAGGCTGCATCTTGACCTAAAGATGTATTTGTAAATGACAGGGGGACGTTGTTGCTGCAATCCTATCAAATTATATGGTCGATATAGACTGGTTGATGTCAGGTGAGTTTTCTCACATTATGTTTGTTATGTCTTATGTCTGTCGAAATGATTAGTTCTGTTGTGTACATTCACTGAACTGCTAAGTTTAACTCGATTCACTGCATGTATCCTTTTGTAGCTTGTCCGAAACTGGCCAATATTCCCCAGGTTTTGGTCATTCATGGAGAAGGTGACGGTAGGCAAGAGTATATTCAGGTTTGTTATGGCTGTTTGCTGTTTTCTTCGAATTGATGTTTAAGGTAGACTGAAATCTCCAATCTCTGTTTTGTTTAACAGAGGAAGAAGCCAGCTAATTGGATTCTTCATAAGCCTCGGTTACCTATTTCATTCGGGACACACCATTCAAAGGCTATATTTCTTGTCTATCCTCGAGGAGTGAGAGTTGTAGTACACACTGCGAATTTGATCCATGTTGATTGGAACAACAAAAGCCAAGGTTTGTGGATGCAAGATTTCCCTTGGAAAGATGATGACAAAGAGCCACCTAAAGGTTGCGGATTTGAAGGTGATATTATCGATTACCTCACTGTTCTTAAGTGGTCTGAGTTCACTGCAAGTTTACCTGGTCGTGGTAATGTCAAGATCAATGCAGCTTTCTTCAAAAACTTCGATTATTCCGATGCTACGGTAACTTCTATTTCTTTAATGTTCTTTTGGATGATTTGTTTGCTTGTTGTTTACTAATATTTGCAAGAATTTTCAGGTTCGGCTGATTGCTTCCGTCCCTGGATACCACACTGGTTTGAACATGAGAAAATGGGGACACATGAAGTTACGGACGATTCTTCAAGAATGCATTTTTGATAGAGAGTTCCGCAGATCCCCATTAGTTTATCAGGTAGTGTTCTATACCAAGTTTCTTCATTTTAGATTGAATCGCTTGCTACGAGTCTTACAATTTTTTGTATTGTAGTTTTCCTCCCTCGGTTCTTTAGACGAGAAGTGGTTGGCTGAATTTGGAGCTTCTTTGTCTTCTGGCATAACAGAGGACAAAACTCCTCTTGGTCCCGGGGAACCATTGATGATATGGCCTACAGTAGAAGACATCAGGTGTTCTTTAGAGGTAACCTGAAAAAATATTTCTAAATATGACATGTTTTCTTATATATCTTACGGATTTTTCTTTTAAACCGAAAATCATCAAACATAGGGTTATGCTGCTGGCAATGCTATTCCGAGCCCATTGAAGAATGTCGAGAAACCATTCTTGAAAAAGTATTGGGCGAAATGGAAAGCGGATCACAGTGCTCGCGCGTAATTTCGAAAACCAAACCTCTACAAACCCAACTCAACTATGACTGCTGAATTCTAATCCTTTTCTTAAATGTTACAGCCGTGCAATGCCACATATAAAGACGTTCACACGTTACAGTGACCAGAAGCTTGCGTAAAGTTCTTGAAGTCTCAATCTTTAGTTACCCACTCAAGGAAAAGTGTGTCCTTTAGTGATCAATGTTCTTGTTTTGTTTCCGTAGATGGTTCTTGCTAACCTCATCGAATCTTAGCAAAGCGGCCTGGGGAGCACTTCAGAAAAACAACTCGCAGTTAATGATCCGTTCCTATGAGGTAAAACCCGGTATTTTCATGCATTGCCCTTTTATAAACCACTAACCAAATTCCCATTGGCTGCAATATTGCAAGTTGGGTGTCTTGTTCTTACCATCTCCAATAAAACCACACGGTTGTAATTTTTCGTGCACCGGGAACAACTCGAGGAATACTATGAAGGTATTGATTCCTAAGCCCGTAAACCCTGACCCAAACTTTTATCTTTCCCTCACGTTTGTGATATGTTGACAGGCAAAACAAGAGATGGAAGACGAGGTAGTGAAGATGAGTAAGCTAGTGACAATGACCTGGCAAGGAGACCGAGATTCGCCTGAGATTATCTCATTACCAATCCCTTATCAACTACCTCCCAAGCCATACTCATCCGAAGGTTTCTTTTCTCGCATTCATTCTCCAGGTAAAGATCACTTACACCTTCCTCTCGGGTTTTCTTATTTCTGGCTCCGTGATTTGCAGATGTGCCATGGTCATGGGACCGAGAATACTCAAAGAAGGATGTGTACGGACAAGTCTGGCCAAGATAGTAGTTGATGGTAGGCTTTAGCTATAGTGACTCGAGTGACTCGGTTCCACAAGAATTATCTAATCTTTTAATGTTAAGTGTCAACCAAATGAGTTAAAAAAAAATTGAAATTTTCAGTGGGTTGATTAGGTCACCAACGGATGAGATTAGCGTTTCCTCCCGTCGTTTTTTTACTTGATGTTTTAGCTTTCGACTCATGGATTAAAGATTCACTATAGCTAATTCAACTAATAGAAAATCAATCTCTAAAATACTTATAGTCAAAAACATTAAATAACATTAAATGTTTGCATAAAAATGTGTAAACAACAAAAAAAATTCTCTTAAAATATCAGGGATATAAAAGTTAATTAATTAGTTTGTTAACAAAATTTTGGCATGTTCGCTTGATGAGTTAGGTCCTGTTTGTTTGTGTAACTGGATGCAGTATGCAGATGTTGCATCTGGATGCTGTTCGTTTTTGTATTTGGATTTTGCATCTAAATGCAACATCTGAACACAAGTTTGTTCGTTTGTGCATTTGTAATAGCATCCAGATACATCAAATTTATTTTTACAAAATTAACTTTTATGAAATTGTTTCATCTATTTCATAAATAAATATTTTGCAATTTAGCGGTTTTTACTGTTTTTACGGATTTTGCAGTTTATTTGCGGATTTTACGGTTTTTGTGGATTTTGCGGTTTTGGCGTTTTTTTTGTTGTTTTTTTACGGTTTTTACAGTTTTGGTGGATTTTGCGGTTTTGGTGTTATTACGATTTTTGCGGTTTTTGGAAGATTTTGCGGTCTTGGCGGTTTATATGGATTTTGTGGTTTTTACGATTTGGCATTTTTTTGCAGTTTTTAGGGTTTTGATGGTTTTTACGGATTTGCGATTTTTACAGTTTTGCGGATTTTACGGTTTTTTGTCGGATTTTGCGGTTTCGGTTGTTTTTACTGATTTTGCTGTTTCGGCGGTTTTTGGGATTTTTCCAGTTTTTTTTAATTTTGCGTTTTTGTGGGTTTACGGTTTTTTACAGATTTTGAGATTTTGCGGGTTTTACGGTTTTTACTGTTTTTGCGTTTTCGCGTTTTTACGATTTTTCACGGTTTTTGCGGTTTTACGATTTTTACAAATTTTGCTGTTTTTACAGGCATGACGGATTTTGCGGTTTTGACGGTTTTTTACGGATTTTTCGATTTTGGCGGGTTTTTACAGATTTTACGGTTTTTGCGGATTTTGTGGTTTTGGTGATTTTTTTTACGGATTTTGGGGTTTTGACAGTTTTTACGGATTTTTCGCTTCTGCATTTTTGGCGGTTTTTACGGATTTGCAATTTTTGCAGTTTTTACGGTTTTGTCGGATTTTGCGGTTTTGACGGTTTTATCGGTTTTTACAAATTTTGGATGAATTTAACTCATCCAAACTCTATTAATAGTCTCATCCAAAATATCTAGATTTTTTGGATGAATTTTGTTTGCATCCAATTATTTTATCCATATCATATTTATAATTTGCAGCAAACAAACATCATTCGACATCATCATTTAAATACATTACTGGATGAACAAACGAACAACACTTTAGTCTGACATTAAAAAAATCTTGTGGCCGGCATACCAATTACGTGTTGGCGAAAAGTTATTTTTCTTCCAAAAGAGAATTTGGTTTAAATTTGTATAAAAAGTATAAATTATGGTAGTATAAACTTTTTAGTAGCAAAAGTGGTATAACTTATATTACCAAAACAAGTAGCAAAAGGTGATAAGGACAAGTTACAAACACAAAATCTAGGTATAGAGATTTGAGACAATGTATTATTCATATTATTACGACAGATCAGAAGTGTGTCCTTGGTTAAAAGAAACCTACGATTTAAATTCGAGGCATAAAGGCAAGAATAGAAAAATCAATTTAAAAAATTTGAAGAATTTTTGGTGGCACATATTCAATGGACATTAAGAATACAAACAGACGAAGACAACCATTCACACTCAATGTCTACATTTTCAAAAACATCTCGTCCCTCTCTTTTATGATTTGGCCATTATCATATCTATCAAAATTTTAAGTTCCTATAAACAATAGATAAGTTGATTGTGTTTTCCATATCGAAACTAGTCCACGAATCTTGCAAGGCTAATCTTGATTTACGTTTTGATTGTGAAACGATAATTTTATGTGTTTATTGCGAAGTTTAAAGAATTTGGGAGACTGCAAAATCTCTATCTAAGGTTTTCTGTGTTATATGTTTCACGAGTATCAAATTATAAAACGGAAAAATTACTTCGGCTAGTGTGGTAATTCTCTTCTATTCATTTTTCTTTGATTGTTCTATTCTACTGTGATTTGCCATACCACCTCAAGTTTGAATAATACAGTAGTTTTCTTGGATTAAAAAAAACTTTGACACGCAAGTATCCAGAAATTTAAATGATTGGATCCAATGCTTTTGACTTAGGATATTACAAGTAGAAGTTGGATTAATTTTACTAGGGTTGATTTCTTTGTATACCTTAAACTTTTGCTGACCCTACTTATTTCCATCTAAAAGTTTTCTTATCTTTTGGACATTGTGGTTGGATGTGTGTAATGATATTAACATACAATCAAACACACTATTAACTCACTAAGGCCCCCCCCCCTCCCCCATCTTGCAATGTTCTAACTAAAAACAACAAAAGCAGAAAAAACAACTTAGAGATTCTTTTCTAATTAACTCACTAAGGTCATGTGGGAGGATGGTGTTGCTCCCTGATTAGAGGGGAAAATGAGTGTCTTATCATCACATGGGTGGTTATATCTAATTTTTGCTTATAACAAAATTAGCTTCAAAAATATTTAAAACATAAATAGTCCCACCTTTGTGTGCTCATCAACAAACATTTTTCTTTAATGTCCAATTCATCACACCTTCTTCCTTGTTTTCTATAATTTTACAATTAATCCATTTTCCAATCTTTTGCATATATATATATATATATATATATATATATATCATGTTACTGCTTTACTACATCTATATATAATAACTATTATTAGTGCTCTATATATCTTAATTAATTAGAAGACTACATTCCTTTCACTACCCCAATTTCTCCATTTGCTTTTTTTACATGACGAGTATTAACAAGGGAAGAAATATATAGATATAGCAACTGATATTTTAACAAAGAATTTTTTTTAAGGATGTAAAATTTCATTACCTTAGATCATAGATCATGATACACAAAGGTACAATTTGTCCTTGCAGAACAAAAACTATAGGATCTCCAAAGGCTAACTATAGCCAACTTTGTCTAAAAAATTCCAAAAAAAGATTTTCAACAAAACACTTTAAGTCCGAACTTTGATAAGCCACAAGTTTGATGCTACCAAACAATTAGGTGAACCAAATCATTTGGCTAAGGCGGTCGAGAGAGATCTTTAAGGCCACATTGTCGGCGAACCTGATGGAAAGCCAAAGAAATATTTGTTGTTAATTATGGGCAAAAATAACAATACCCTTAGAAGTTGGCAATTCGGTTGGGTGATTTTATGAAAGTTAACTATGCAATATATTATACATGTACGCTAAGTTACACGTGATAAAACTTGGGCTAAGACTAGCCAGGCCCTTGCCTAGTTGGTAGGATAGATACCGTACGTTCATATCAAATAACCTAGTTTCATTTTTTTTAGTTTACTGGTATTTATATCTAATGGCAAACTGCCATCTCATAAAGTCTGGAGTCGTGTGTTCAAATCTCGACACTCGCATATGTGCAAGTATGTTCCGTGTACAGAGTTTAAAAGCCTTCGGATTGTCCCGTTGTGATCCAGATCTCTATAAGTAGGATTAACGGATTATCAGATCGACCCGTTGTGATCCGAATTACCGGCAAGAAAAACAACTTTGATTCACAAAATCTTCTTGGTTTTACGTATCATCGGTCGACATTAAACAATGCGTTTTACCTATATATTGAGATTATAGACAAGTGTGACATTACACTCGCATAAATAAGATTAATGATATTTCAATGCTTTTTTGTTTTATTGGTTGAAAACAAAAATCGATTCCCACTGTAAAAAAAATAGTTTCTCAATGATAGTAACAGATTTCACCTAACAATTATAAATAATGAAAATTAGTTTAATTTGTGAATAATGTTCAATAAATTCTCACAGATTCTCGCCTCGTACACTTTCCATACTATATATTGTTGTAACTAATAACTAGTATAACTAAATGTCATCTATAGTATATATGTCACATATTACCAAGAGGACAATTCAAATTTAGTAGTTGTGATTTTAATCTGATTTATTAAAAGAGAAGATATAGATTTTTTCATGTGTGATTTTTCAAAATAAATATATTTTAAAAATTTTATTAAATGTATCTAATAAATTAAAATAACTCTAATTACTCGTTTACATATTCCAACAAACATATTAGAATATTCTAATATTCTTTTCACTTAAACACTACCAAAATTGTAAACCAGCACAATTTAAAATCATCAATTTCCAACAAATTTAAATATAGTTTGTTTTCAAATTTAAAATAAATCCATAACTTTTAAAATAATTATATTACACTATTATTATTTTCTAAATAAAATTTGTTACAAAAATTCAAAAAAACTTATAAAGTGATAAAATTTAGAAAACTCTATAAAAATTTATAAATAATTTATATAAACTATAAAAAATTTGACTTTAGTCATCTAATGTTTTTTTAAATACTCTAACGGGTTTTATTTCACGGTATTTCGGGTATTGGATATTATCCGAACTGAACCCATACGAGTATCCGAGAAAATCTGAAAATTCGAAAATCTCAAATCTAAACCGAACCCAAAATTCGTATAACTGAAAATTCTAAAAGTTTTGAACCTAAATCCGAATTCGAAACTCGAAATAACCAAAAATTATAAACCTGATACTCAAAAAATCTAAACAAGATTAATAATATATAAAATTACTAAAAAAAAACCTTCGAAATTGAACGAGTTTAATCATTAATTTATTTGCCTTGTTTCTAATATACGACATATATCTTTTCAATTCATCTACTAGTATGCATATCACAATCTGATAATTTGGCATTCACGTGTCTTGTATCCATGACTTGCTCTTTCCTTATGCACTTGTCTTCGTCATCTCCATCATCTCTATTTATGTTTATTTGTGTTTCTTTCAATCACTCTCTCTCTATATATAAATGGTCTTAGCTTAACCGGGGCATCTAGCTCTGATGGTAAAGAGCTCACGACTGTGAGTACCGCCACCTGATTTCGATTCCCGACCACTGCGGATTTCACATGCGGACTGCAGCGCTCAAAGAGCCGACACGTGGAGTTCCATTTGGACGTCCACGTAGCTAGTCTGTGCTCTTGATGTACGGGTTGATATCGTCCTGTTAGCCGTCGTCCTGTCGATGAGTAGCAGAACACCTGGATTATAAAAAATGGTCTTAGCTTTCTAATCCGGCAGCAGCTGTCGACACTACAAGAAAACAGAGAGGTAGAGACGGAAATATTCGTCTCTAATTC
>OVAN01013914.1:0-12458 GCA_900406275.1 Anastatica hierochuntica | reverse complement strand
TGATAGTTAAGTCTAGACGATGACCAGTCAAGACAAAGGTAATTCTAGAAGGCGTTAAGTCTTGATGGCAGTGAGTCTAGCTGTTGGTCGTGTTTCCGAGTAAATCCGATTAGCGATGCGATCTTGGACGTTGATTTCGAGATGGCCATTTTTGACACCAACAGCCATGTTGATGTCGAGCGTCATCGCTTTCAACTCTACTTATTGGTCGATGAGTGTTCCTACTATCACTTCTACTGCTTGTATTACTATTACGCAGTCTTTGATAGGGCTTATCATCCTGAGATTCTTTCCCGTGACTTACCACGAGTGAATCAGATCATGGAGAATGTCGGTGACGATAATTTGAGTCCATGCTCTTGAAAGTACATCCTCGACCGTTGATATTTGATAAGTTCATTGTATAGATCTTCATTCGGAAGTAATCCTCTTTTGAATGTAGAGATGATAGTAGAGGTTACACATCTAGGTGTGGACACATTTTCTTTGTTAAAATTGGGCCACATAATTTTGGAGTGACTCCCCTTTTTCTGACTCACTTCACAGAGGTTGTATGCTATCTTTTCCAGTTTATCTTTTCCACTTTCCGATGCTTGTAAACTGTTCAATGAAGCGGTCCGCAACTGATGCAAAAGAAAGTGTTTGGTAAAGTCGCAAAACCACCGCAAAGTCAGTTCAGTGAGTCTCGAAGCAAATTCCATGCACATACAAGATTTACGATACTCTTTTTCAATTGTTGTTGTTAGCATCCGCTATATATATTTTGTTATGTGATTTTTCATAATTCTTAGTCCTATCATATATCGGCATAGAAAGGAGCGTAAACTTCTTCGGAATCTCACAGAGTGCGATTGCACCTGTAAACGAAGTGTCTTCATAGGAGATATGAGCACTTTTCGTTATTTGAGGAGCAACTCCAGGAAGTGGCATAATTAGAATTTTTATCTCCTCAAAACTTTTGAAAAACTTAATATTCATGTAAGAGTCTTATGTTGTTTTCATCCAAGATTTAATAATTAATCCATTCTTAGCCTAGGTAAAGTTCATCTTTTTGCGATCGGTCAAGACTTTCCAGTCTATGGCCGGTTCTTTATGGTACCAAATGTTGTTTCATTGAGTTTGCCAAAACCAAAAAGAACGGTATTTTCTGGTTAGGAACGTATATTATCGACCTACCTAACTTTATTGTATCCGCTAAGCCATATTATGGATATGATGTCGGAAATAGACTAATCTTATATCACCCTTCAATTCGATAGCATGTGGCTTGGTCAATAGAAGAAACTAAGGGACGAGCAGAGGTTGTCTTCCCAACATCTGCTTCATGTGTTTGCTTCTCGTGTTGGCGAGGTTGATATGTCAGTTTTACTGTCCAGAGTTTCATCTAGCGGCGGCATTGTAGTGACAAGTGTTCAGAATTTATTACGATCATTGGCATAATTCTTCTGTCACTTGTAAACAGAGTAGCGTTTTCCGTTTGCTTAAGTTGTGCAAGTCATTGTTCATTATTTTTCAACTGAGCCATGAGTGGTAACAAAGTCTCAAGATCCGGTTGCGTATCTATTGTAGCCACTCCTTTCGTAATTCCTATGTTTTTTATTTTTGCGTAGTTAAAATTATCTCTCCTTCTAGCGCCAAACTGTTTGGACAAATCTTAACTGGTCATCCGTGAGTATATCTACGAGATGACAAAAAAAGAATTATATTTTATTGATCAATGACTTTCGGTTAAAAATCAATCTAAATTAAAATAGTCAATATCAAAATCGCCATGGGATGATCTTGGTGGTATTGTTAGTTGATCGAACATATCTAATTAATTACCAGACGTTGTCGCTAGGAAACATCGAGAATATAGCTCTTAAGGTGTTTTGTGTTTTTTATCATGTATGTTCTTGTTCCAGTAGTCCTTAATTTAAAAGCTTGTATAAACCTTTGTTTTGGTTGGATTGGGTCGAATACGTAGTGATGATATTTTATTTTCTTTAAAACTATGTGGTTGCCCGTGAATTCACGGACGTAAGAACTATTTGGAGGATTCAATTATAATATCATATTGTTTAAGTTTCCTTCTCAAAGTAAAATATAATTTATTTATAATAAATAATAAAAGTTTTATTTTATATATATTTGTAAATAACTAGATATTTATTTTCTTTTTGATATAAGTAGATTGCTTTAGTTTCTTATAATTATTTTCCAAAATGAGAGATACCTAATGACTCAAAGAAGTTGAATGAATTGTTGAAAAAAGCATGAATTTTTGTCTCCTATTTATGCATAAGAGAAACAGATAATTTAAAAAAAAATTGTATCGAGATTCAAATTATATAGCATTACTTTATACTCCGTATAAAAAACTATCACTAACCTTTCGATCGACGAACACCATTTCGGTAGTGTTTCCAAAATCTTTGTCAGAATTTTTCCATAAACAAATAATATTTACTTCAATATGTCATGTAATTTACATAGTTTTAAATCTTTAACCAATGAAAGATTTTATTTTTGTTGTTCCAAAGCCATTTTTCAATAATTTCCAGGTTTGAAAACTTGTTTATTTTGTAGCAATCTCACCATCAATGTTAAATATAAAAAAGTGGGGAGTGTAGTAAGTTTTATTGTCGTATTAAATACATATTTATATTAGATCTAATTATAATTTATTTTAGATTAATTTACAGAAATACACTTAAAAGGAAAAGAAATTTTACATTTACACCTATCTTTTAATGGTTCTCAAATATACACCTCAAATATTAGGGTTTAGGATTTAGAGTTTAAGGTTTAGTGATTAGGGTTTAGCTATTAGGGTTTAAAGTTTAGGAATTATGGTTTAGGGTTAGGGTTAAACGTTTAGGGTTTCTTTTAATCTAGGGGTATAATGGTCTTTTTCATTAAAAATGGAGGTGTAAAAATAAAATTTTTTCAAGCAGGGGTATTTTTGAAAAAGAGACAATACAAAAGTGTATTTCCTTTATTTTAAGTAAATTTTGGTAGTCAATAATGCTTTACTTATATATGATTTACGTCACTTTACCATAATTAGCAACATTTGGTTTTAAATAAATTTAGACTATTTTAAAACTCTTTTCTGGAAAGATACAATTAATACAGTCATTGATTATTGCAGGATCACACGTACTGATTAATGCATAGTATCAAAAAATAAAAAAAAAGATCTAATTACCATTCTCATATAAAGTAATTTCATTTTTAATATATATTTTTTAATCTTTTATGAGTGATGAATATATCAAAATTGCGGTAAACGTATATTGAATATATTTTTAGATTATTTTGACAAGATAAATTTATTAGGTAATCAGATTCCAAAATTCACTATTTGTTGTATCCAATCATAGCTATAATCAATCTGTGATTGAATATTTAAACGACTTGTTTACGTAAAACTTTTTAAGTGGTATAAGATGATTATAAAATTTAAATGTTCAAAAAATTTTAACGGTACAAATGTAATGTATTTGTTCTTAATAATTTAAATATAAAATTATAAACTTTTAAAAGTTTAAGGTATTATTAAGAAACAGATATAAAATGCTTGTATAAGATCTTTTACTTTTTATTTGAATTTTTTATTTTTAAATCGAGTTTTTCACTTTTAGTTTTTATTATATTTTTATTATTAGATATGCTTAGCAATAGGTTTATCATAAATTTTGAGATATTCTTCTTATTCTAATATTATTTGGATTATTTGAAAATTGATACTATAATAAATTTAAAATAAATCTAAATTAAAACTCGTCAACCAATTAAATTATAACATTAATTTTGAAAAAATTTCTATGAATGACACCTATTTTTTTTTTTTTTAATAAAGTGTACTGTTTTCAATATATAGAAGATTAGGATCATCGCTCATTTGTTCTAACTCATTTAAAAAGTAAGAGTTAATGTCAGTGCATCATCATAATTAGCTTAGAATTAGGATCATCAGATTTTCATGATATTGGTGCTTCAAATGTCATATAGATGCCCCATTTTTACCTTTTTAGTAACGACATAACCTACAATTGTTCACATAAGTCACCAAACGATGTAGTTTTTGATCCACAAACCAATTATATTATATAAAGCTGAACGAGTTTAACGTAAATTCGACATGTAATCATAATAGTAACTTACGAAATTTTGACATGTATCATTGTTAATCGTGACATGTGTCGATTTATAATGTAGATTTTATATAAAAATTCTTTTTAAATCACTTAACTCTTAGAAGGCAAAATAATACAAAGGAAAAAATTATTCTTGTTTTGAAATATTTGCTTAAAATTATAAGTTATTTATATAATAGATATTTCTCTACTCTTCATATTTGGATTTTTTTCATTTTTATATTATATATTTTTATTATATTTCTATTTTGTGTCAGGGATTCATACGAAATCGTAAAACTATTAAAAAAAAATACAACGTTGTAATTTACGTTTAAACAGTCTTAAATAAATAAGTATAAAAACATTTTTCTATTAATAAAATTGGATTAAGTTTATGTTATGTAAAATTTAAAATCTATTTTTAGACTTCTATAATTTATCTACTTTACTGTTTTAGTTATCAATTTAGATTCTTAGTATTGTAACTAAATTTTTTAATATATTTTACTCGCGTTATAATGCGGGTCCTAATATAATTTTATAATGACCTGCAAACCAATTTATATTCACAAACAAGTATATGTGTGTTTCTTGGCAAAGACGATTCAATTTCAGTTCCCAAAAAAATTTCCAATATGACTTATTCCCAAACATTCATTTACTAAGAAGCTAAATAATATTTTGTATGTCCTCATGGGTTTGCAACAGATTTAAGTTAAAACTCGGCCCAAAACATAACGGGCCAATTTAGCAAAGCCTAATATATTTTTTCATATCAATGGTCACAATGTCACCTTATCATCTCCCTTATCCAATCTCTCTCCATTACTCTCTCTTTGGTGTAGAATCAGAAACAGAAATGATGTCATCAATGGCACTTCATTCAGCTCTCTCATCTGCTTCTCTCTGTTCTTCTTTCATCTCACAACATCCAAAACTCTCCATGAGTGTTGCTTCTTCTCCGTCGTTCCATAACCAAACGACCAAACCCATCTCTCTAAAACGAAACACCGTGGCTCTTGCAGCTCCGGAGACACTTACGGCTGAACCAGACGCCGGAGTTGATGATATTTCCGGCACTCAACAAGCAACAAAGGTAATGAAAAAGAAGATACTTTCTTTGTGTTTTAAAACCAACAAAAATGTTTGAGTTTGTTGTTGTGTTTAGGTGGTGAAGCAAGATGAGAAGGCAAGAGTGGTTCTTAAGTTTGTGTGGATGGAGAAGAACATAGGATTAGGATTAGACCAGTATGTTCCTGGACATGGCACAATCCCACTTAGCCCTTACTTCTTCTGGCCTAGGAAAGATGCTTGGGAAGAGCTTAAGTCTACTCTTGAGGCGAAGCCATGGATCTCTCAGAAGAAGATGATCATTCTTCTTAACCAAGCCACTGACATCATCAACCTCTGGCAACAAAGCGGCGGCAATTTAACTTCACAATAATAATAATATTAATCTATCTTTAATTTCCTCTGCAATTCAACATTTCATCTTCTTTTTTTCTTCTCTTGCGTGATGATATTTTGCTATTGAGTTTTTTTTTTCTTTTTTTTGGTTATAATCATATCTGAAAAATTCGACAATGGACATAAAAGGATGGTTATTTTCCAAGGATTTAATGCATAGAGAATGATGATAAAATCAAGCAACATTGAGATGTTGTTTCCTTGAAGAAGGAAACATTATACGCTTTGATGGTAGAGATTTTGCCGACTAGAGTTTCGCCATATGACTTGGAGACTCTCCGGTCACCGGAATATGTACATGTAAGCGTTACTTTCTTCTCCAACACACTCACCAATATTGAATATGTTTCTGCTTACAAAAGCAAACAGACAGGACAAGAAACAACCATCTGTAATGAGAGATGAACAAATAAAGTGTCTCTTCTCTACAAGTAAACTATTTTTCTCACCGGTCATCTTAGACATTATGTAGGCGATTCTCTCTTGGCAGTCATTACACCTGATGTCTGCAGATAGAACAATCTCCTGAATCTGAATAACAGACGAGAACATTCAAAAGAAACCACGAGTTGAATCATTCAGAGACGTAAGAGTCAAAAAAGAGTAGACTACTAACAAGAGGCATGGATAATGATGCGACAGAAGCTAGACTGTTTTTTCTTGAAAGCTTGCGTTTTGGCGATGCCCTAAGCTCTTCCCCAACAATTTCAGATAGAGAAGCCATGGCAGAGGTGTTGTAACACGGAAAGAATAATACATGAATCAAGAATCCCTTACAGAAAACCACCAAACCGAGAGTTGGAAACAAACCGTATCGCTATCTGCAAAAAGATGAGTTAGCAAATCTGCTCAAGTAGATGATAGGGGAAGCTCATCTTTAACTTTTCTTCCCTCTGTGGAGAAGACATAAGAGACATATTGACACAACAAAACAGCTAACACTATGCTTTGGATCCTTGACTTAAGTATCCATCTTTTCTCAATGAAAAAGTCAAGAGGATTGTTTTGGTTCCCTCTTTATTCACTTCTGCTTTGTTTGAAAAAGATGCTTCACTCACATAAATGTAACCCCACCAAAATCATTCATTCAAGTGCAGAACATTTCTCATCAATCTATATTATAGCTTTACCTTTTTCTCCTTAACCACCAGTCCACCATGGTTAAGCAAATCATATATATGTACAAGCTCAAAAGGGATAGATTAGATCTTAAGTTCAAAACGAGTTTCAAGATAAAAACAAATGAGATTTCTCATAAGAATTGAGGATTTATTACAATACAACAGAGGTAAGCAAATACAAAGAGCCTCAAAGAAGCTAAATACAATACAACAGAGGTAAGCAAATAGTTAAAATCAAGGAAAGAAGGACGGTTTTATTTGATGATACAATAGGTTACATGACAAGAATGTTTTCACCAAACAAGAAATGAAACCAAATCGTATCTCTATGCTATATAGAGAGAGAGAAAGGCAAAAGAAAATAACTAAACTCTAAGAAAACCCACTGATTCATGTCTAAAACACTAGTGATGTAAAATGCTATTATTACCTACTCCCACTGCACCCAAAATTTTCCTTCCTGTAACGAAGCTCTATGACTACTGTTACACATACATACACAAACGAATTTGGATGCCATTACAAAAGCTAATCTATTATTAATCCCAATCTTGCGAGTCACAGTGATAAGAAAAGAACCCAAAATCGCATTGAGCAGATGCCCATCAGGTTATATGTACCTCACAAGAAGAAAACAAACTCCATCATCTTGACATTACTAGGCCTGTCAAAGGCTGCCCTACCGAAGACCCAAACAGAGAATCTCCCATGAACTTGCAATTCTCGCAATCTGAGGATCTTTCACCTGATAAACCATCAGTTAAGCTAGGATCGTGCTGACAGCAACTCACAATTCGGTTCCGTTTCCTTTTCCACTTTAGGTCAGAGACTAGGACGTCTTTTAAAAGATCTGGAACTGGTCGTGGTCGCTTAGCACATGGTTTATTGCTTTTAGCTACAAGAAGGGGGACCGTTAGTTTAGCTTCACCCTTTGGTGATATCACATCATTGCTTACACCATCTTCAGATACCTTATCTTCCTGTTTCCCCTCGACCTCTTTTTCCTTCACCAATGATAGGACAGAACTCACGATATCGAATCTTGATTCTATGTCTACCCACTCATTAGCCGCCCATTCCAGAGATTGTCTAAGGTCACTACGATGGAAGGTACACATTTTCTTCTCACCTGAGAGCAAACAACCAGAGCAGCAACAGTTAGTCCCACAAAAAGACATATATCTTCAACAAATCTGCTACCATACTTCCATTCAGAGGTACGTCGTAACTCACCTGGCAGGTATACTTCGTATTTCTCATCTGAAACTTTCTGCACAACAATTCCTTCCCACCATCCATTACACCACCACACATCCACAGACATACCAACGCAACAACCCCACACGTCATTTTCTTGGTCGGATTTCGGAGTTGGACGTACTACTTTCCGTCCCGGGATTCTAAGACCCTGATGATCACTAGCAGCAACCCGAGATGCCAATATCCACTCCTGCAACCACAAAGAGTAAAACTTTAACACATTGTACACTGTACAGTATGAAACAAAACCAAATTGTGGGTTTACGAATGTGTACCTCTAGCTTCTTAGATTCATCATCTGCATCCTGAATGTCTTGGTACTGGACCTTAACCTTATCCTTGTGTTTCTTTATTATCAGTGCCCTAAACCAACAACCTCTGATGCCACTATCTTCGGAAAGTACTTCAACAAGTGAGCCCTTTTTAATGTGATGGGAAGAACCATCTTTTGCACCCTTGCACATAAAAGCATCTGAAGCACCCAACTCCAAAGAATCAGGGCTAGCTTTGCAGTCATTTTTCATGTCATCTGCCGATGATACATCCAAAGTCTCCACGGCACTAGGACTACGCCGTCTCTTTGATCTAACACCAACGCAACCAACCAAAGAAGATCCTAATCCTGGATCGGTACCGAGTGCCTGAGCACCTTCACCTAACTTCAGAATGGATACGTTCAGGTATCTAAGCATTTCTTGTGTCCAGTAACCTTCAAGTTGTGTAATGTCATAGGGCTTTATGCCATCATCTCTATATAATTTCTGGCAGAAGAAAGCTACTAACCGAACATGCATTGGCACCTTAAGAAATTTCTCATAATGCTGAGGACT
Organism: Anastatica hierochuntica; assembly: GCA_900406275.1. Lineage (NCBI taxonomy): Eukaryota > Viridiplantae > Streptophyta > Magnoliopsida > Brassicales > Brassicaceae > Anastatica > Anastatica hierochuntica. Next base: position 3,656 of record OVAN01013914.1, on the reverse strand, counting down.
GAGGACAGTAGCCAATCCATCTATGCACTCAATGTTGATATCTTGAAGACAATGAGAAAAGAAAATCTCTCTGTCATTAACATCGTTGGGCAAAACAATACCAACCTCATCAGTTTTGTGAAACCACCGTACCACGACCATCTTGTTGCCTTTAGAATCCTCATAAAGGTCTTCCAAGTAGGCAACAAGTCGCTTATTTTGCTCCGCTAAAACATATACAAAATTGTTCACCTGCGAAGAGTTTGTAGAAAAAGAGAAGTGAATTTTTAATACAAAGAGAAGTAACTGGATAAAAATACATAAAGCAGATCAAGAATTGATCATCAACTAGAAGAAACATTACAGTAAACTCACAGAGACTATGACACCGTTCCGGGAAAAAGATGAATAGTGAATCCGCCGTTTCCTGCAAGTCCAAGAAGGACCAATCCAAGAGAACTCTTTGGTCTGTAGAAAAGGCTTCTGAAATTGACCATTCTGAACAAAAAAAAAAAGGAAAGAGAAACAGATTAATATTCAGTTTCCTAACCAAAAAAAAACCCTTCTATAGATGAAAGGGAAAGAAACTATTAGCCTTAATCAAAGAAGTACCACAAAGTTGCCAATATTTAATCTTCCAGCAGCTTGTGCAGTCATAGCAGCAGCTGGTACGTCTGCTACAAGAGGTGTGACGCCTAAAAATGAACAAAATCAGAAACAAAAAGATGAGAAATATATCAAAGCAATGTTCATCACAAAGGTACAGAATGAAACAAAAAAAAAGAGTAGAAAATATCAATTCGTGCAAACATGTTCAGTACCAAAAAGGTGGAAAGCGGATCTGTCTGCAGCAAAATTAAGTCATTAATTGGATTAGCTGCAAAAGGCGTAACCCAAGAAGTGTATTTAACATATCCTGCGAATACACAAACAATCTCAAGGCATTCCTTCTATGATTCTATCACACCTCTGATTCAACTACAATAGTCAGAATTCAAAAAAAACCCTTCGGTTAAGCCTTCTAAAGACTTAGCAAAGGCCAAATCTAGACACCGAAAATCACATTATCGAAGAAAAATGAAGAGTTACGAAAGCGTATCTACCACTCGGGATGAATAAAACGAATTCTTCAGAAACTTCAGAATTCGATGTCGCGCTTTGGTGTGTTAAGATCTAAACTTCATAGCGATCCAATTGAGAACAAGACGCAATAGAAAAGGGCAGAGAAGAAAATCAAAATAGAGATAGAGAAATTACCAGAAACAATGGAATCGAGCCAATCCGCGAGGTCATCTCGAGAACTAAGCTTCTTTAAGATAGATCGATTCTTCTTCGAGGCGTATCTGAAGGACATGCGCCCAGAACTCTTCATCCTACCAACAGCAGCCAGATCTGCGCATCCATCTTTCCTCTCAAGATAATAATGAACCTCTTTTCTTCCTCTCTTGTTTGTCACATGCATCTCATTCCAGCCACAGTACGACGGAGTCTCCGACGACCATGCCATATCTCGACGGCGACCAAAAAAAAAAAGCCGCCTACAGAACGTTAGATAACTAGTCAACCCTAATTGCTCTCCTCCTCCTTCTCTCCGTTTCGGCCTCTTGGCGTCGTGAATTGAAAAAACCAGAGAAGAGAGAGATAAGAAGCAGGCAGGCGGAATTTGAATGATAAAAAAATCAGAAGGAGCTAGGGTTTCGATTTGGGGATAAGATTAAGGGTTGTGATTGGGTCCACGTAAATTGATCGTGGAGCGTTGGTTGTTAATTACAATACTATCCTCTTGGACTATGGAATGTACGAAAGTACCCCTGGAGTGGGGTTTTCTTCTACAGCTTTCTTTTTCATCTGTCGTCACGACAAGGCAGGCCCGTTTAGAATTTTCATTACAGAAAAGGACAAAACACAAGTTGTGTTTAAAAAAGAATGAAGCGCGTGATTTCCGGATTCGCCAGCTGGCAATCACGTCTTTTTTAAAAAACCAAAAATTTGCCTTCTTTTATTTACTTAGATTTTTTTTCAGTCTCTATAAATTTGTTTCTAGCTTGGATCTATATAACAAATAGGGAAATAACATAAATTTGCAGTTTTTTTTTCTTAAATTTGTTCACTATATCTACAAATTTATTTTTGATTTGGATATTCTTAACAAAATATGGAAATAACATAAACTAAACTTAAAATTTGACAAAAAGTTAAAAGAAGCTTAGGACTTAATTGTGAAAGAAGTTTTGTCTAAAAAAATTTACTCTACAAATATACACGTTTTTTGCAGTCTTGAAATATTTATTTCTATAATCACAATGTTTCTATATCTTTTTAGACATATTTTGAAAGTCATCTTGATATTCTTTTTCATTGTACGAAAAACATCTAGAATTTTTATCACTTTTCAATGTCGTCAAATTATCATCATGTCTATTTCATCACAGGAAATTGCATATTTTCAACTTAATCAAGTTTTACAAGCCATGACTTTAGAGGAGGAGAAGCGTTTGTGCTCAAAAACCAAATGAAGTACAATGCTTATGCAAGGAACAAAATGAACATCATTGTAAACTGTACAACCAAGAGATGCAACTGATGAAGTCAGCAATCTTTGAATTACAAAGGATATGGAGATTGGATGAGAGAGTCAGACTTTATCAAATGACACTTTCCAGTTCATCTTTAAAATGTTGCAAAGAGATCTTAACAGAGTTCTTACAAAGGAGTGTGGACAGTGGATAATTGGTCGGTGGCTTTGGAAAGATGGGTGGACGAACCGCCAAATGGCTACTTAAAAATCTTACCATCATGTTAAGAGTATGAGATGTTCCAGTAAATTATTATATTGCATAAACTTCCAAGACATTGTATAGTTTATCGGGGAGGAAGTTGAAGTCATTTTTGATCCAAATAAGCCTCAAATTGGAAATTATGTCGAAGTTAGAATTCTATTGTAACGACCCCCACCCAAGGGTACCAGGCTGCTCCAAATGGTATCGTCAAAACCGGAGCAAACTTCACCAACCGGTTCGCAAATTAATTACTTCCGACTTCTCCTGCAGAACACCAAGAGGGAAAGGGAAAGAAAGAGAGGGGTGAGTGACTTTTCAAACAAGCCACTCAGTGAGGACGGACCCGACTCCGCCTAACCCGCTACCCGCCTAACCCCGCTAGACTAGAACTAGACCACAACCCCTAAAGAAAACATAGAAGACACATAGAGTGTCGCACAAACAAACTACCAATTGCTGCGGGTACTGATCCCACCCTTCACAACCCCACCCCATAAATAGGGCTGCTCCAGATGGCTTCGCCAAAACAATTTGACTGACTCAGACTCCTAGACTTTCCTACTTGAAAAGATGTTTTTTCTAGACGCCTAGCAAAACACATGCCTCAATACTCGGTGCTAATTTTTCCCCTCGCGGCCATAACCAACCCTAGTTTACACATCATCAGATTTAATCAGAGCCAAAACAGTCTCCCACAGAACCTGCCGCATCCGCGTCCGGGCTACGCTTACATTCACTCAGAAAAGTCGGGCGACACGGACGGGGTCACGGCTTCCTTTTAAACCCATCAGTCCTCTTGCCATCACCAAAGGGCTCAGCTGACGGAATGTCCCGCGTAGTCTATTTCCATTACCAAAGGGCTCACCTATCGGGGGACAGTACCATCCCGCGTAGTCT
>OVAN01013913.1:0-12458 GCA_900406275.1 Anastatica hierochuntica | reverse complement strand
ACCCTGATGGTGTTTGCCACCAGGTCCCGTCTCCTTACCACCAAACCACAAGCTCTTCTCTTCTTATCATCTTCTAGCTCTCTGTTTTTATTATTGAAGATGGAGCGTTACAAGTGCATGTTTTGCTTTAAGAGCTTTGTCAACAGAAGATATTTAGGTGGTCACAAGAGATCTTACATGTTGATTCAGTCGTTTGGGAGAGAAGAATTCGAGTCAGAATGGTTATAAGAAGTTTGATTCGGTCAAAGAAAGGCCAAAGATTCTTAACAACATGTCTCGAGAACATTCAAAACTTCCAAAACCAGTTGGAACTTGATTTATTTTTGACGAAGATGATGAAAACATGTGAGCTTCATTACAAGACCTCCTCACAGCTTAGTTTCCGATACAACAACAGGGGAAGAGCTCGCCTTTTTCTCATGATGCTCTCATGATACAAAGAGCAGAAGAAAAAACTAAAGAGGTACTAGAAGAAATCCAAACTAAAACAGAGGAGCTGAAAAGTTAGAAAAAAATTGTGCAAGATTAATCGTGCAATATAGCTCAGCTTCGGTTCAGTTTCGATATGAGAGTGAAAGTTAGAAAGAAGATGCTGGAAGAAATGTGGTATAGAGAGGGATAAGGTGAAAACTAAATGTAACATTTTTGGGCGATACTACTTTGGATCTTATATACCGATCTTAATATATGTTGAGATAAGCTTGAAGAAAGACAAGCTTAAGACATTTACTTGAAGGGCAAGTAACCGAGCTCCCTGAACCGAGCAATGGTTTAGGAGCTAGACCAAACCGAGCTATGGATTTGGTTGAGAATAATTTAGTGTTTATCCAACAGAAAATAAGAATTCCTAATTCTATTTGGATTAGTAGGAACAACTATATAAGTTAGAGTTTTAGGTTCTAGGTTTTTTGAGAGAGAGCTTTTGGATTTTAGACTTAAGGTTTTGAGCTTGTATTTTCCTTAAGTGAATAAAAGAGATTGTTTTACGTTTTGTTTCGATTCTTATTCTCTAGAATTGGTATCAGAGCTATATCTAGAGATATAAATTTTCGAACAAACAAAAGGAGACCTCATCATCTTCGACTCCTTCGTGAAGGAAAGGACCGAGAAGGATGAGTGCCATCACGACATCGGCAGCTGCAGATGCGCCGACGTCAAAGCCAACAGAGGGAGGGAGTTCCTCTATCAAAGCACCGATGCTTAATGACATTAACTACACATACTAGTCGATCCGTATGAGAAGTCTTCTTCGTGTAAACAAGGTCTGGGATGCAATTGAAACAGAAAAGGAAGATGGTGATGAAAACGAATTGGCCATAGCACTGATCCTGCAGGCGATTCCAGAGAGTCTTGTACTTCAGGTAGGAGCACTTAACTCGGCAAAGAAAGTATGGGAGGCAATAAGAACTAGACATGTAGGTGCTGAGCGTGTAAAAGAGGCGCGATTGCAAACACTCATGACCGAATTTGATCGCCTCAAAATGAAAGAAACAGAGAAAATAGAGGGGTTTGTCACACGGTTAACTTCGATCACATCAAAAGCCTCAGCACTTGGAGAAGACATAGAAGAGTCTAAGATTGTGAAGAAATTTCTAAAGTGTCTTCCAAGAAAGAAATTCATTCACATGGTAGCTTCTATTGAACAAATGCTTGATTTGAATACGACAAGCTTTGAAGAAATAGTGGGACGAATGAAAGCTTATGAAGAAAGAATTGCAGAGGATGAAGAAGAAGTTGATGATCAAACCAAGCTTATGTATTCAAACTCTGAGCAAAAACCGCAGCCCGCGCAAACGGCACAGCCGAACTATAACTACAATAGTAACTATCGCGGAGGTTATAGAGGCCGTGGAAGGGGAGGCAGAGCTTGGGGAAGAGGCCGAGGTAGAGGCCGAGATTTGTCTGATGTGGAATGCTTTCGGTGTGACAAATATGGACATTATGCGTCCAAATGTCCAGATCGTCTATTGAAATTACAAGAAGCACAAGAAGATGAAGCAAAAGATACTGAAGAAGCGGACGAACTGATGATTCATGAGATTGTGTATCTAAATGAAGAGAAAGTAATACCATCTAAGTATGATAAGAACTCTGCAGAAGAACATGTCTGGTACCTCGACAATGGAGCAAGTAACCATATGACAGGAGATCAACGTTACTTCACAACTCTAGACAACTCAATCACCGGAAAGGTCAGATTCGGAGATGACTCAAGAATCGACATAAAGGGGAAAGGAGATATAGAAATCGTTGACCAAGCTGGGAAGATAAGGAAGGTGATGGATGTATACTTCATTCCAGAGCTAAAAAGCAATATCATAAGTTTAGGACAAGCCACTGAATCAGGCTGCGACGTAAGAATGCATGGAACCATACTCACAATGCATGATGAGAATGGGAAGTTAATAGTAGAAACCACAAGATCTCGCAATAGACTCTACAAAGTAGTATTGAGAATGAAAGACATTCGATGTCTAATGATAAGTAGCACGAGTGAGACACGAAAGTGGCATTGGCGGTTAGGCCATGTTAACGTTGAGACTATTCGATCAATGGCACAAAGAAGCCTAGTCAAGGGACTTCCGGAGATTAGTGTTGAGAAATATGTATGTGATTCTTGTCTTCTTGGGAAACAAGCAAGAAAAACATTCCCAAAGACAAGTCAATATCGAGCTACCAAGATATTAGAGTTAGTTCATGGGGATCTATGTGGACCTATCACTCCAAGTACAAGAGTTGGAAACCGATACATATTTGTTCTCATAGATGACTACTCAAGGTATATGTGGTCTATCTTACTAAAGGAGAAAAGTGAGGCACTTGAAAAATTCAAACATTTCAAGAATCTAGTCGAACAAGAAAGTGGCCGAAGGATTAAGGTATTTAGAACGGATCGAGGAGGCGAATTTGTATCTGGTGAGTTCAAATTGTTCTGCGAAAAAACAGGAGTAGGCCGACACTTAACAGCCCCATACACTCCTCAGCAAAACGGAGTAGTAGAAAGAAGAAATAGAACTTTAATGGAGATGACTCGCAACATGCTAAAACACATGAGGATACCTAACTATCTCTGGGGAGAAGCAATTAGGCATTCGACTTATCTACTTAACAGAATTGCCACAAGGTCACTTGAAGATAAAACTCCGTATGAGCTTTACAAAGGGAGAAAACCGAGCTTGGAACATATCCGTGTGTTCGGGTGTGTAGGTTTTGCGAAGATAGACACAGCCCAACTTCGTAAGTTAGATGATAGATCGCAAAAGTTGATACACCTTGGGACCGAGCCCGGATCCAAGGCCTATCGAATGTTTAGCCCACATACACAAAAGATTGTGGTTAGTCGCGACGTTGTCTTTGATGAAACACGAGGCTGGAACTGGGAAGTTGAAGTCGGAGTACAAAATGGAGCTGGGAACTTTGCAATTGAGTTCGATCAATATGGAAACAGAGGTATACAGAGGATTATGCGATCAGCACCAGGAGAAAATGGAGACGAAATCACTCCTAGCTCACTCGTCGAGAATGACGATAACGGTGGCGATGAAGATCGAGAAGCTCATGAAAACGGAAGCAATAATCGAGAAGATGAAACCAGAGACGATAGGTACGTTAATGAAGGCCGAGATCACTCACTTGTAGAAGAAGAAATGGAGCAGAGGCACGAGACAGAATAGAGTCACGAGGATGAGGCAGGGGCTGATGATGATCACATGGTGATGAGGAGATCACAGAGAAACAGAGTAAAGCCAAAGAGATTCGATGATTACGTGCTGCTCGCGGAAAAGGAGGGAGAAAAGCTTTTGATGTGCATAGATAATGAACCTAGAGATATCTATGAAGCCAAGAAAACAAAACAATGGGCGAATGCAGCAGAAGATGAAATAAAATCCATAGTTAAAAATCTCACCTGGAATCTCGTTGATTTACCGAGTAATGCAAAGCCAATAGGTTTAAAGTGGATCTTCAAGCTGAAAAGGAATTCCGATGGTAGTATAAACAAACACAAGGCATGACTTGTCGCTAAAGGATATGTGCAGAGACATGAAATCGATTTTGAAGAAGTATTCGCTCTGGTAGCCAGAATTGAGACAATACGATTATTAATTAATCTTGCAGCTTCCGGAGGTTGGGAAATTCATCACCTGGATGTCAAAACCGTGTTTCTGCATGGTGACTTGAAAGAAACCGTGTTCGTAACTCAACCAGAAGGGTTCGAGATAAAAGGAAGTGAAGAGAAAGTCTACAAGTTGAATAAAGCCTTATATGGTTTAAGGCAAGCTCCTAGAGCTTGGAATGAAAAACTGAATAAAATTCTAAGGAATTTTGACTTTAAGAGATGCTCGAAGGAACCCTCGGTATATCGGAAGAAGGTGAGCGGCGACTTGTTGTTGGTGGCGGTTTATGTTGATGACTTATTTGTTGCAGGAACAAATTTGAAAGTCATTAATGATTTCAAGAAGGAGATGGAGTCACAGTTTGAAATGAGTGATCTTGGGAGACTAACTTATTACCTTGGAATAGAGGTTAGTCATATCAAAGAAGGGATCACACTTTGTCAACAACGATATGCTCTTAAAATACTTGAAGAGTCAGGGATGCAGGATTGTAATATGTCCCATGTACCCATGGAATTGGGCTTGAAATTGTCGAAGGCTGAAGATGAGAAAGACGTGGACGCTACAAGCTACAGGCGTGTGATTGGATGCCTTCGGTATCTTCTTCATACACGACCTGACTTGTCATACAGTGTTGGTGTTTTGAGCAGGTATATGCAGAACCCAAAGGAATCACACGCTGCAGCAATGAAGCAGTGCCTTCGATATTTAAAGGGTACAGTCTCACTTGGACTATTCTTCGAGAAGTCAAGTAGCATTAAGACAGATCTGGTTGGCTATAGTGATAACAACCACAATATAGATCCCGATGACGAAAGAAGTACTACTGGACATGTTTTCTACTTAGGAGGGAGCCCAATCAGCTGGTGCTCGCAGAAGCAAGAGATAGTGGCACTATCATCTTGTGAAGCTGAATTCATGGCAGGTACAGAAGCAGCGAGACATGCAATATGGCTTCAAGACTTATTAAGAGAAGTCACCGAGTCGGATAATGGGAAGGTCGTTATTCGCATTGACAATCGGTCTGCAATTGCTCTGACCAAGAACCCAATATTTCATGGTCGAAGCAAACACATTCACACTAGGTTTCACTTTATAAGAGAATGTGTGGAAGATGGAAGAATAGAAGTGGAACACGTTCCTGGGCAAGAACAACGAGCAGACATTCTAACAAAACCATTAGGAAGAATCAAATTCAAGGAGATGAGAGATTTCGTCGGCATAAAGGATCTAAGCAAAGAGGAATTCAAGCTTAGGAGGGAGATTGTTGAGATAAGCTTGAAGAAAGACAAGCTTAAGACATTTACTTGAAGGGCAAGTAACCGAGCTCCCTGAACCGAGCAATGGTTTAAGAGCTAGACCAAACCGAGCTATGGATTTGGTTGAGAATAATTTAGTGTTTATCCAAAAGAAAATAAGAATTCCTAATTCTATTTGGATTAGTAGGAACAACTATATAAGTTAGAGTTTTAGGTTCTAGGTTTTTTGAGAGAGAGCTTTTGGATTTTAGACTTAAGGTTTTGAGCTTGTATTTTCCTTAAGTGAATAAAAGAGATTGTTTTACGTTTTGTTTCGATTCTTATTCTCTAGAATATATTCATTAGTCTCCTAAATCGTTTTATGTCTGACTCTTGATGTTTGGCTTCCTAACTATTCATATGATTTTTCTCCACTGTTTTCTTTTCTTCTTTTTGTTCTTTTGACAAGCAAAATATATGTTTTAGGTTTACTTTACACTAGAAGGGAAAGGATGGGGTCTTAGAACTCTACAAGTCTTGCCAAAAGAAACCTTTGTTTGTGAATACATTAATGAAATATTGACCAACACGGAGTTATACAAGCGGAACATAAGGTCTAGCGGTGAACGACATACATACCTTGTAACTCTTTGTGCAGAATAGGTTTCTAAAAAAGGTTTAATAGCTGAACAAGCTCTCTGCCTTGATGCCACAATTTGTTGAAATGTTGCAAGGATTATTAGTCATAGGTTTCAATGAATCCTTTTCGTGCTATGATATTTTTCTTATTTTCATGGAAAGTTTATGGTTCTTCTGAACTTTATTGTTGATCCAGATGCGAGGATGCTAACCTGATTGACACTCCTATAAAAATAGAGACTCTTGACAGACACTATTATCATGTGCGTACATGGTTTATTGTCTCTAACATGATCTTCCTAAAGGCGTTGACTGTGAAAATAATTGTATGTGTTTGCTCATGTGGAGATATCATATCTTACTATACGAGATGTTAAAGCCAATGATGATTTGACATGGGTAAACATCTGATTAAGCTACATTTATTTCAATTATGTTGTATTGACCACATAGTTAGTTACTTACAAGAAGTTTTGCACTCGCAACTTTTGGTATCGCACTAAAGCTAAAATTTGAGCAGCTGTTGATTTTGTGATTTTAGAAATCTTCTATGTATGTAGATGACTCCATGAATAGACTATAGAGATGGACCAAACACTTTTTCTACTCTTTCCATGGTGTTATTCACACTTGATTATACACATACTCCCTTCAATTAAACCGTATTTATAGTCGCATGATTACATGATAGACTTTAGTGAAAAAAGTCATCCGGTGAAGGCATTTAGATGTAGCTGCGAAAGTGATTATGCAGAGATAGAAAAAAACAGAAAATGTTAGTTATCTTTACACATTGTTTCTTTTTCTTGTTCAAAACATTGTGACAGATTGATGATGGCTTGCTTCTTTGTATTTTTCATACACTCCGAGTAAGAACTTGTTTAGTTAACTATGGGCTAATCATGCATCCCGGTGACATGTCAAGATCAAGAGGCAAGTATACAGAAAGAAGAAAAATAGTTTCTGCTAAAAACAGTCAGGTAAGAAAGAAATGTATTGAGATCATATAATCTTTTGACAAGTAGCATCAACAGCTACTAATCAAATAGATTGTTTTAAAAACTGAGATCTTAAACACAGTTTTGAAACATTATCATTTCTCTAAAATTGGATGATTCAGTGGTTGAGCATTTACTAACAATCGTGAAATCTTGATGCACAAGTATGTTTGCCTCCATAGGTACGCAACCTGCCCGGAGGACCCAAAAACTCAAGAATCAAATCATGTCTAGAAAATAAACTACAAATAAACGACCACAAAAAAAAACAAGAATGTTGACAGTGTAATCATATTGGCCACAATAGGAGGACATGTGACACATGTTCAAAGTGTTGTCATATTGGCCATGATAGCAAGACATGTGACATTGCTCAGTTTAGTTAGTTTGGATATTGTGATGCATTTTATTGTCTTTCATGTAGTTTCTTGTTTTTTAATCTTTTTTTTATTATCTATTTAATCATGTTGAGTATAATTTATTTGGTATTTAATTGTTTTTAATTTCTACTCAATCACGCTTCAGGCATACTTACTATGAATACTAAACAGTAACAAAGGTTTTCAAAATAATAGCATTAAGCTATTGCTTACAACTAAACAGAAAGAAATGTGGCCCAAAGATTAGTCTTAAACACTAACTACCTTAATCATAAATAGAAACAAAGCTGGTCCACAAATTAGTATTAAACGGACCCAAAGGTTGTCTTACCACAAAACAAAGTTAAATATTATAGCAGTCCTCACCATCAAACACCTCCTCATCTATCCCGGTTGTCAACGTAATAAGAAAAGGTGGAATGATTTCATCTTTCAAACCATCAAACTTGCATCCAACGGCTTTGTATTCGATGAACTTAAGCGTGTAAATACCAAAATCTCCTGGATTTTCATTAACTGTAACTTGTTTAGACCTTTTGACTAAATATTGCTTTTGTGATGGTTTTCTTTTATGCGGAGGAAGCATAACATTTAGTAATATATGAACTTATAAGTGCCAAATAGTTGAATATATGAATTAGAAATTTAATGCCCAAATATTAGTCAATTACAAGTATATAGTCGCAAATTAATTACAAAGTGTCCTTTTTGTGCCTAAAAAATGAGTCATTCATTAATATATACCCTATACCCTAAATGTACCAAATACTTGAATATATAAATTTGCATTCATTCATTATATAAATTTAATGAATTGAAATCACTTATAAAGAGTAAACTATTATGTGGTAAATCAATTTTGAAACTTTTCAACAACATTAAAAATAATGTGACAAAATACAAACAAACACATTACATGTTTAAGTGTTATGGCATCACAAGTGAAAAAATTATAAAAACTTTACAATTTAAGATGTATTTTATAGATTGAATGTATTTAGTACTTATGATATATGTAGAAACACATTAATTTAACATAATTAATTTCTGATTTTGTACAATTTGGGGGAAATTTTGAAACAGGAGTTACTATATAGTAGTAAATCAGTTGCAATTTCATGCAATAGTCGCAAAGTAGTTTGTATATCTAGATGATTTTGTGACTATTCAAAAGATTGGAAAGAAGAATAAAAATTGAGATTTCATAGGGTTTGAACCACACAACTCAGGTATTAACGAGATGGCATGTAATCATAATGAAGGTTGATTCTCTCATTATCTCACAGTAGAAAGTCTATATATCTGCTATTTAAAAAAAATAGAAAAAGTGTGTCAAAAAAATAAAAAGAGTTTTCATGGGTATTGAACCACACAACTCGATATTTAATGAAAGACTTTGTAACCTTTTTTTTGTTATCTCAGAATATTAAAATTAAATATTATGAAAATTTACTTCTATAATTAAAACTAAAAAATATATTATAAACATTTAAATATCTAAAATTATTATATAAAATTTTCATCAACATCTTCTGAAGACAATATGTTACAATTAAATTCATCTTTTGCTTCAGCATCTTTGATTGGGTGGTTTTTATCTTCTAAAGTGTCGACTAAGATTTCTTCAATCGCACATGTCATTCTTTCATCTATTTGCTACTGCAATATAACCAGTTCTTTTTCGTTAAAGTTTCTTTGGGCATGCAACATTTCTTGGATTTATTTCCATAACTGTGCGCCATAATTTTTGAAGTCGTTTAACGCACACTTTTGAGAGATAACAGGCTTGATAAGCTTGTGAACCTGCAAAATAATTATTTATTAATTCAAAGATAGAATTGTGCATATTGATAACTGAAATGGTAAATTACCTAAAATGAATTGTTTATAATTTTTATATCTTCTTGATGAGAGCACGTCGATGAGGCCTTCCTTTTTCTTTTGATTCCCTTTCCAGCTGTAGGGTCAAACTATTTACAATAAAAAAATGTTATTTTTAAATTCTAAATTCTTGGATATTGGAATTTTATTATATTTTTCACAGTCGCTTAAAATTGTCTTTGTCAGATGCATCATAATAAGTTTGGCCGCATACACATACTCTGTAGTTCATAGTGTTTTTGTGTGCCCATGGTCTCGTGTACTAAAAAATACCCACTTCTGAAATATATATGTCACGATCTTACTTTATTTTCAGAACCTTCCACTAGTTTATGAACCCAATTACGAAATTTTTTTTGTAACTTCATTGTATTCACCTATATATAAAAAAGCAAAAATATACTTAAAGTATGAGGAAAAGGTTATAGAAAATATAAAAAACACCTCTCAAGTGGCCGAAAATCATCTTACTATGTAAAAGGACTTAATAGTGCAATCTAAGGGGCTCCACATCATATTTTTCACCAAACATTGACGGACAATCCCGTTAGCGAGAGACAACCATGACAATGACGAACTCTTCATTCCACCATGGGCCTTAAAAGAACCATCAGATTTTTCTTTGATGCTCAAAACTCTGGGTTGGGTTTTTTCCCCTCTCCTCTTTACTTGGACCCATCTAGAAGATTCTTATCGTTTTCATTGTCTCTAAGGCTTCCCCCTCATTAATTTTAGTTTGAGACCTTTATCATCCTTCTTAAATTTTTCTATTTCTCTTTCCACCATCATCACTCGAGGTAATAAATTAAAGCATCACATATCTATTTAAGAAATACCAATGAAAATTCGTGAAAGATATAATAGTAAAGGGGGGAAAGTTTGTGGCAAATTTTGCATTAGGTAGAGATTGGGACAAGGCAAAACATGCATGAACATTCAACTGTAAAGACACTTTATTTTCCTTGCCTCGAATCACTTTACCATTGAGTTTCTAAAATCCCACTAATTGTTTCACACATATAATAACATATGACATGTCACATATGGTGGGAGAGGAGGTTATACAGAGATCTAGAAGTTCGAGAACTAATAACAAACAACAAGGTAAATTATGAAATTTCAAGACTTGAGCATCCATTCTTCTGTAGTTACTTTTTTTTAATGTTGTCGCAATTGATCTAAGGAAATTAATTACAGTTTTGGGGCTAAGGTTCAGTATGCGAGAATTAAAATGCTCTACCTAGGGAATTTGAATTTGATGTATTTGTAATTTTTCACTGAAAATCATTTTGTAAATGGAAGATGTAGATAATGATATGGGAGTATTAAATGATTTAGAGTTTGTATGGTTGAGGAGTCTAGAGGCGAAGATTTAGGTGCATCAATGCTAATGTCGATGAGCTTCACTATAAGCTTTTGTTGGCTACTTTATAATCTTTGTCTCAATATTTTCTTTCTTTTTCATTACGAAAACGAAGGTAATTCAGGGAAATCATCTGACTTATATTTTGTGTTAGTGTTTATGCTATAACATCTACTTGATGTATTATTGTTTTTGTATGATTACAATTTTTCAATGAAATATAGGAAGGGGTCATGTTTAGGACTTCTGGTGGAATTCAAGATCTCAGTTAAATCCACTAATTTTTTATCTCCAGGTTTATGAAAATTTTATATTATTGAGAATTCATTAATTTGCTATATGAAATTGTGCCAAATGAATTAATCATTCATATTCATTGCTCGCATGAATTTCAACACCGAAGAATTTATTTCAAGTCTTACTAACATTAACAAGTTTGACCTCGCAACCATCAAAAGTCTTATGTTTCTTGCAATCCAAAATAATAATATTTTTTGGAATGGTTAAACAAGTCTTATCAATCAATTTTTTCGAGCAAATAACAAGTGTTTTTCTCCTGAGGGATGAAAAATGCATGTACATTCCACTTCTCTCTATTTCATCTACTTTATTCTTTCTTCTCATTTTCATGCTCTTTCTTTTTGTTATTGAAGATGGAGAGTGACAAGTGCAGGTTTTGCTTTAATAGCTTTGTCAATAGAAGAGGTTTATGTGGTCACAAGAGATCTCACATGCCGACTCAGTGGTTTGAGAGAGAAGAATTCCTGTCAAGATGGTTACATGAAATTTTCTTTTGTAGGCTATATAATCTTCTCCCACACGGTCAAAGCAAGACCAAAGATTATTACTAACCTGCCTTGGAAACGTTTAAAACTTCCAAACCCACTTGGAACTTGATTCATTTTTTACGAAGATGATGAAAACATGTCACCTTGGTTACATTACATCCTCACAGCTCAGTTTCTGATACAGCGATAGTGGAAGAGCTCGCCTTTTTCTCATGATGCTCTCATGAGAGAAAAGGAAGAATAAAAAACTAAATTAGTACTAGAAGATATCCAAATCGAAAAAGAGGAGCTGAAAAGTTACAACTAATCATGCAAGATTAATCGTGCAAGATTAAACTGTGCAATATTGCTCAGCTTCAGTTTGGTTTCGATATGAGAGATAAAGTCGGAAAGAAGAGGCTGTAAGAAATGTGGTACAGAGTGCGATAAGGTGCAAACTACATGAAACATTTTTGGGCGATACTGATGTGTACATATTTTCTTGCATATTTGGATGCATTTTAGCTTAGTTTCATCCACATTTAGGTTGTAAATATTGCATATAAGTCTTAAAATCCGTAAGTTTGAGTGTAGAGTCTAGTTTAGGATCGTTTCACTACAAGAAAAATGCACATTGTTAGCACACTATTAACGCTATTATAGGGTTTTTATAGCGTTTCCATGTTGGTCATGTTTGCCGCAGTTATAATAGACCCCCCTTTACAATAGCGTTAATTTGATCCGCTACCATAGATCGATCTGTTATAGCACGAATATGTTTGCTATTATAAATTTTATAATAACATTATGTTTTTGCTGTTTTATATTTTATGGTGGCATTTTTTAGTTGTAATAATATAATTTATAATAGAAAATTATGTTTGCTATTTTAAATATTATAATAGCTTTTTGTTTTTGCCATAATAATTCATATAATGAGAATCTTTTAGTGCTAGTTTATAAATTTTAGTAGCTTTCAAAATTGCAATGCATTATAATTATTAGATTATAAATATTAATATTCACCCTGATTGTGGGAACCGAAATTCTCACTGTCAATGTTATGTGGTTCACGGA
>OVAN01013912.1:0-12288 GCA_900406275.1 Anastatica hierochuntica | reverse complement strand
AACTGTGTCTGTCGATTCGTTCTTCCTTTACGCTTTTCGCATACTTTAGATTCGTTCTCGTATTTGCTTTGTTTTACGAATCCTGTTCTGTTTTCGTCGTTAATTTCATATCACTTCGCAATATGTTTCGTATCAATCTATTTTCATTGTTAACTTGTCTCGTTTCGTAATTTGAATATCGTTAACCTAAATCTCGCATATTATTCGTTCATACGTTTTACTCATGTTGTTTTGTTTGATCTTATCTCGCAGATAAATTTCGTATTTCTTACTAACTAATTCACTAATTCGCTATCTTGATCTGTTGATCTTTGGCTACAGAATCCGTGAACCACAGATCATTGACAGTGAGAATTTCGGTTCCCACATCCACTGCAATTGCTCTTATACCAAAGGAAATTATGCTGAAAGGATCAGAGAATACAATCCAATATCCTTGTGTAATACCCTTTACAAGATCATTTCCAAACTTTTGTCAAAGAAATTGGAATGGATACTCCCAGATATGATATCTTCTTTGCTAAAGGAAGATTTTTTCTCGAGAATATGTTCCTAGCAATGGAGATGGTCTGGGGGTTTAACCAGAAAAGTATCTAAAAATGGGCCTATTGAAAGTAGATTTGAGGAAATCTTTTGATTTTGTTAAGTGGGAATTCATCATACAAGTGGTTAATTCTTCGGGCTTCCAGAAAGTTTTCATAAGTTGGATCCAAAAATGCATTGCAACTACTTTGTTTTTTGTTATTGTGAATGGTGATCTCTCATGGTTTTTTAAAGGCTCAAGAGGGTTGAGATAGGGAGTTCCTATCTCCCTTATCCATTTGTTATTATAATGGAATTGTTTCCTAAAATACTATTTAAGAATTACAATGCGGGAATCATTGGCTTCCACCCGAAAGGAAAAGATCTGGAAATTACATACCTAGCCTTTGATGATAATTTTATAGTGCTCTTTGACATTTAAATGCAATCTATTCAAGGCATATAAACTTCCTTAGACACTTTCCATATGATTTATGGTCTAACAATGAACCAGACAAGTCGGCTCTGTACTTAGTAGGAACTGATCAACAAGAGGAAGAGCTAATTCTCCAAACTTGTTTTCTTAAAGGTTCATTCTCCTTTTGATACCTTGGACTGCCCTTAATGTATAGATAGTTGAGAAAATCTGAGTACTCAAGTCTATTGGATTGTATCTCCTCGAGATTCAACCATTGGGCTTAAAAAGTTTTAACTTTTGCAGGGTGATTGCAGTTGATCTCCTCGGTTATAACAAGCACAATGCACTTTTGGTTTTATGTTTTTCCATTGCCAAAATGTTTTCTTAGAAGTATAGAAAGAATGTGTAGACGATTCTTGTGTATAGGCGATATAAAGAAGAGAGTTGTAATCAAAATTGCTTGGAAAATCTTATGCCTGCCAAAGGAAGAAGGAGGCTTGGGACTATGTGATTTCCCTGTGTGGAATAGAACCCTAAATCTTAAATTGATTTGGCTTCTTTTCTCCAATTTGTCCTCCCTATGGGTGATGTGGAACAAGAAACACTTGTTAAGGCGAAAATCCTTCTGGGAATTAGATGCAAACATGGCTTTATTCTGGTTGTGGAAGGCTCTACTATCACTAACACCACTGGTAAAACGCTTCTTGAGCTGCAAAATTAGTGATGATAAAACAGCTAGCTATCGGTATGATCGATGGCTATCTTCAAAATCATTGATTAATCTATTGGAGAAAAATGACCAAGACAATGCTAGCTCTAGTGTTATAGATGGTCACTCTAAAGGAAATTGGGTCCTTCCGCTACTGAAAACAAGGAATGTTAAGCTGAAGCTTCGCAACATTCTCTTGAACACACAATTACCAGAGTGCGGAAGAGGAGGTGACAATTATGTCTAGAACTTGGAAAATGGCTATGTGTCTGTTTTTAACTCAAATAAGACTTGGAATGCTCTCAGGCAAGCAGAAGAAGCTACATCATTGACTGGCTTGGATTGGTACAAGGGTTTTTATCTTGAAACATGCATTTCATTTATGCGTTACTAACTTGGATAAATTGCTAGTACGATTAGAAGAAACGAGAGATCATATTTATGGGGGATTGGATATACAATTGTTTGTTTCCTCTATTCAAAAGAAGAAGAAACTAGAGACCATATTTTCTACACTTTGATTATGCATTGAAGATTTTTGGCATGAGCTGATACACAGGCTGGGGTCTGACCTGCAATGTTTATAGATTAGCACTCTCTTTTAACCTGGTCATCGGGTCCAAAATTTTCCCATGTCGGCAAGCTCCAACTAATCTCGGTTCAAGCAACAATATATGAGATATGGAAAGAAAATAGTGAACTCGAACATAAGAAACTCATCGGACATTATCTTCAAGGAGGTAGACCAGATTGCAATAAAACATCAATCTAGCAAGGATCCACCGGAAGGCTTCCTCAAGACTCCTACCCATTTGGTTCGCATGCAACTCAATCTCTTGTGACTCAAACCCGTTTCACTATTATTTCAATTGGGCTTTTATAATTTTTTTAGGTATATCTGAAATTTCTTTTTAAAACTATTTAACATTTTTTTGGTATATAAAATTCACATGGTATAAAAACTAAGAAAATAAAAAAGATGGATATAAAATCTTCAAGGTGATGATGGTAGTAGAAAGCATAATTCAAAGGTAGAAGATGAATACATTATTCATTTCAAAACATAGTCAATGTTATGAACTTAAGGAACGAGTTTGGTGATTGCGATATCATCAATGAACGTTTCCAAATTTCGAGTTGAAGATCCACCGGGCGCCATTGCCAATCTTGCAGCGTGCTTCAGCTCCATAGCTCTCTTTCTCATATTCGCGGCGGTTGATCCCTCGGTCACGGCCTTAATGCATCTCTCCACCTCTGAAACCTTGAGCTCGCCGTCAGTGGTGTCGTTCCTCATCCTCACTCCGATTCCGAACACATCCACTAGCAATCTTGCGTCAACCGGTTGATCCGTCCAGCTCGGATACGCCACCACCGGAACACCAGCAGCCACTGTCTCGATCGTCGAGTTCCAACCGCAGTGCGTGATGAAGCAAGAGAGCGCCAGGTGGCTCAATATCCTTTCCTGAGGACCCCACTCAATCACAACTCCTTTTCCTTCTTTGACCATTTTCTGTAAAACAAGGACGTTTTGGGCTCTCTCTTTCGGTCGTATCACCCAGAGAAATGAAGCTTCTATGTTCTTTAATGCCATCGCTATGCTCTCGACTTGATTCTCCGACGGCTTGAGCAAACTTCCGAAAGATATGTAAATAACCGAAGACCTAACTTGCTTGTCAAGCCACTCCATGCAATAATCATCTGATTTCCACATATCTAGGTTTTCCCCATCTAGGGTTTCCTCCTTACCTCCCAACAAAATTGGAGAAACCAAAGGACCTATTGGGATCATCGGTTTAAGTTCAGACATCGATTCGATTATGTCTGATTCGAGTTCGTAGAAGGAATTAACCAAAACCCATTTCACATCACTCAAGCAAGCCGCGAATTCCGCCATTAACTTATTGAAGTGACTTCCTCCAGAAGGTAAGAGAAACGACGGAAGGTCTCGGACTTTTAACAATGGTAAAGCTGGAAGTTCAACTGTTTGATTTAGATCTTCGAGATCATCGGGGAAAGAGTTTGTCTTCTTGAAGTAACGGTAATAAATAGAGAATGCTCCACAAGCTTGGATCCAGAGGACTGCACAAGGGATGTTATGAGCAGTCGCAACAGCTGGAACCCATGGAGTAAAAGGCGACGAGATGATGCAAGAGAATCTTTTTTCTCCGATGATTTTAGATAAGTTCTTGTCTCCGACGTTTCTCAATGACTCCAAGAGAGATTTGTCGGCTCTTGGATCATCTTTAGACAGACCATCAGAGAAGAAAGCGAGGTCCACCGGCCTGTCGGTGGTATCAGTTTCGGTAGAGAGGAGATCACGAGCTTGCTCAGTGGTGGCGAGAGTGAAGTGGAGGTTCATTGAAGAGAGATGCTTGGCGAATTTGAGCATCGGATTGATGTGACCTTGTAACGGTAGTGTCACCAATAGGACATGTGTTTCTTGGACCTCACGACTTCCCATAATTAGGTATAATATCTATTTTCTTGGTAGAGATGTGTTTTATACTTGAGTTTCGTGAAATTGTGAGTTAAAGTTCTAGCAGTAGTGTAATATTTATACTGATGATGGTTTAACGATAGATGTTGCTGATCAATAAAGATATCAATGACGAATCTGGTAAGAAAATCTATATACATTAATTGCTAATCCAAACATTGTTGGTGATGAAATTCAATATTCTTTCATGTTTATGTTCATTGGGTCAGTTACAAATCTTATCATCTTAAATAAAACTTTTAGTGGTGTGACACATGTTACATAACATAATTATGATGATTATCATATTTTTCTGAGATTTTAACATTTGTTAGTTTTGTTCTTTCTTAATGAACTCCTTACTAAAATAAAATTGTAAAAATCTTTAATAAGTTATTATCAAAAAAAAAATCTTTAATAAGATCGAGATACTATAATAAAAAAAAAGAAAAAAAAATTCCCAGCGCAAATAAGGAATGAGAAAAAAGAGTGTTTACGTGGCATATGTACCAAATAAAAGAAAAAGTCAATTTGGAAAAATGTATGAATGTAGACGTAAATGGCTGCTAACACATAAAATTTGCTAAAATCATGGATTAATTTAGTTAGAGAAATTACTTAGGATGACTCTAACTTTTGGATTTATTACTTGATTAACACCATGTAAAAACAAATTACTAAAGTAACGTATATTTTTTTTGTGAAAAGTCTATTTGCCCTTTTGTTTTGTTTTTTGGTGAAAAATCATTTTATTGAAATTGTGTATTATATGTAGGAAAAAAATCGTGTAAAAAAAAAAAAAAGCTAACCCATCGTCTTCGATATCGAAAAAAAAAGTTATTTCTTAGAACCCTAACCCCCTTTTAAAATGTAGAATCTCTTCTAATCCCATTAATCTTTTCTAGTCCACATTTTAACCATCGAAATCGGTAAAGATTGGAGCTTGTATTGCTTTTTGATGAACCCTAATCCCCAATTCAATTAAACCTAAATCTCATTCCAAAACAACCAAATTTTGAATCTTTTTTCTTGCTACTTCCTTCGAGGGTGAACACAGAAACGACGTCGAGGCTCTCTTCACCTCAAGCAGCGGCGGCGGTGTGGTGTTAGTCTATTCAAGGAAAAGCGGCGACGAGGTTGTATTATAACCGGCGAGACTATCTTCTGCGTAGGCGACGGCGAGCTTCTGTTCTTCACAGGCGGCGATGGCTTGCTTCTGTTCTCACAGCGGCGGCGGCTTGCTTCTGTTCTCCACAGCGGTGACGGCTTTCTTCTGTTCTCCACAGCGGCGGCGGCTTGCTTCTGTTCTCCACAGCGGCGGCGGCGAGCTTCTGTGGCCCACAGCGGCGGTGCCGAGAATAATAATCAGGTATATATCTTTACACTATATCTTCTTTTCCTTGTTGATAAATACTACATGGCTTAAGCTGAGAAACTGCTCTGTGATATAATTTCGAACCTGCTTGAGAATTTAGGTAAGTGAGTAATTTTGAGTGTCTTAGCAAAATGATTTCTACAGTTTTGAAGTTTGTTCTCACGAGGTTAGGACAATGTTACTTGTTCGGTTGGTTGTAAAAAGATTGATTTGCTAGATTACTGTGAATTTCTTAAGTTTTCTAACCATAAAATCCAAAGAAGGAATTGGACCATACAGAAAAATGATGAATTATAGACACCATTGTTACTTTGTTACCATTAGGACGTCCTTGATGTTTTCATCTTTGAGGCTGTAGCAATCTTTTTTTCTTTGTTTACCAAAATAATATAGCATTATGTGTCTGATATGTTCCTTCTCCATGGTCAAAAATGATAATTTTCTTGTTATATTTTGACATCTATATGTTTTTTTTATATGAATAAACTCTGAGATTGAAAGATGATCCACTTTTCTTTGCAGGTCAATTATCTCCTTAGGAAACTAGCTTATTTTGGTGAGACTGCTCCTGAGGTAAATGAATAAAACTTGAGTACCAAATAACAAAGATAATAGAATATGGTATCACCATTATTAGCTTATTAGCTTTTGGATTATTGAGTTACATTTAATCAAATCTTTATCTAGTGGGAAGGAGATCTGTAGCTAGAGAATCATAATGATTCTTTTGCTCATTTAATTGTTTTTTGTTGACTTGTTTTGATGGTTTAAGTAGCTGTTTGTGTTCAAGTTTCATAGTCCAAGTTTCATAGTCTAAGTTGTGCTCTCTTTTCTTTTTGGTTTCTACTTGTGGAGAAAGATGTCAGAATTGAGAGTAACTAAAACTTGATACTTGTTTTGTTAGATGAACATATGTAAAGATCTGTTTTAGTAAACAGGAAAGCTATAGACTAATTAAGTTTACAAGGATTGATTTGAGAGAGGAAGATCTGTATAGCTACTGGTATATGTTATAGAATACTTTTATTTGTATAATTCGTTCAAAATCTCATACTTTTGTTTCGATAAATGAAGTTTAGGTATTCTATAGTGTTAAGTTTTACTTAAGACTTTGTTGGACTATGATGACTGAGTTTAAATCTTTTGAAATGGTTTACGTAGTTGCTTATTTTTGATGGTCTAAGTAGTTTATTAATCTTCCTCTGGAAAGTTCAAATTAGTTATATTTACGCTGACCAACCTTTTATTTTGATTTTCAGTTGCTTTTGTCTTTTCGGTAATGCTTGGAGAAGTTTGAAGCATAAAACCAAAAAAATTAACTGTGAGTTTGAATATTTTCAGTTCATAACTAATTACCAAAAGCTTTGGTCATAACAAAGATTTTATAATCTTTGTTAGAAGTAGCCATAATAGTTATCTTAAGATGATTCTCTGCTCCATAGTTATCTTAAAATTGTATCTTTCATCTGCATAGTTTATAAAGATCGCATGATTTAATCAATGATTATGAGTAATAAAGATATAGACCATATATGGTTTTGTTTGTAAAGTCAAATCTGATTTAATGTTTGTTAAAATCAGATCGTTCACTAAGACTTATGTTATAGGAATTGTTGGTCCTTCACTTCCTTGATTTATTGGTAGCATTTGTTTATCTGTTTCTTTTCAAAACGTTTGTGTTGATATTTTCATTGATTTATATTACAGAACAAGAGTGTTGTGTGCAAGTTACGTGGAACTCAAAATGTAAGTACATTATTTTCTTATTTCTATCTCAGATATGTAAGACCATATTGGTTTTTGTATGATTTTCTTATTTCTATTTCAGATTTGGCTTCCAACAAAGCTCAAGCAAAGTATCCTCCTAGACTTTTCAAAGTTGGCGCGACACCAATTCAACGTAAAAACATGAATCACAACTGCTACATGTCTAATTTCAAGATGGTTGAAGAAGCTGTTGGAACAAGAGTTTGGAAGTACTTGAAGGAATCAAGTGTTGGAGTTATTTTAAAGCTAGTGGACTTGGAATTCATTTGGTCGGCGAAATTGGTTCAATACTTCCTTCACAATCAGCTGGCGATACAAAGTCCTCACGAGTTATGGTCACTCATCGGAGGTCAGCCTATCCGGTTCTCTTTAAATGAGTTTGCGCACATGACAAGGATGAACTATGAACCAACTCCAACTGAAAATGAACCGGAAGTAGATCACAAGGTCTTCTGGAAGAAGCTTAATGTTTTTCCATCTCACGGGCCGATGTTTGATGAGTTTTGTAAGTCGCTCTTAAACTGCAGTAAATGGTCTTTTGAAGAAAAAAGAATGCTTGCTTGCCTTTGTATATTATCACTTGGGATTCATGGCATATCTCCGGGTAGTAGAGTTCCACTAGATGATGCGAAGAAAGTACTAGACAAAGACAAGTTTGAAAGGTATTCTTGGGGACGTGTGGCCTTCAGCAAGCTTGTGCAGTCTGTGAAGTTGCTTTCGTATCGAAACAAAACAAAATTGACTCTACAAGGATGTGTCTATGCTCTACAGATTTGGATTTACGACTCGGTTCCCGGTTTGGGACATCCGTACGGGAAAAGAATTGAAGACAATCAAGTTCCTCTTCTCTCTTGGTAAGGATCATGAGATCGTATAGACACTTCGTTCGAAAGGAGGATATGTATCCACAATGGGTGAAAAGTCTTGTGACAAAGAAATTGAGAGCTTGGTGTCTGATATTTAAGGCCAACTTGATGAGCATGTGTGGGATTAACCATCTTTTGAAGCTCCACTAAATATGGCAAGCAAGCGAGCTTTTGAAATTCCTAGCCTCATAGAGGTTGCTTCTGATATTAATTCAAACGTTAAAGCCACCAAGAGACAGAGAATTGAAGTTAATCCATCGAATACCAATGTACCACAATCGGTAAGTCATCAAACTGTTTTTGCTTTCCGTGACTGGTTCTGCATTAGAATTATAACTAGAAACTTATTTATAAGTAGAGACTGAGGTTGATCCGATTTTACCTCTCTTGTGACTAATTATGTTGAGAGATGAATTCTGTTTTTAATGATATTGATATTGATTCTGACTAATTTTGTCGAGAGAGTCAACAATCATTTAATGATATTGATATTGATTCATCTCAAGAGAGGCAAAAATCGTTATGTCAAAATATGAATTATGTTGAGATATGATTACTAATGATATTGATTCTGACTAATTTTTTATTTTCTCAAACAACAGGTTGGGATCATAGAAATGCTAGTACAACTCATGAAAATAGTAGATGGCATTGATAAGAAAGTTACCGAGACGATTCTGGCATCATTAGACGTCTCAATTGAGAAGAAAATAGAGAAATAAGTCGCTTTCGTGGAGCTGAAATATGCGCAGAAGGTCTCAACTTTAGAGATGGAGATTAATCAACTAAAAGCGAAGCTTCAGCAAGCTGGAGGAAATAAAGAATCTGGTGAAAAAGTCCATAAAGAAGATGAAGTCCATGAAGAAGATGAAGTCCAAAGCAATGACCCAGTAAGTCTAGTAATATTTTGGGACTTTAGTATTTTTTATTTACTTTAAGTAACTGTACTAACAGTTTTCTCTTCCTTGTAGTCATGGATGGTGAAGACAAAAGAAACTTCACAAGATGGTTTACCCATTAACTGTGCCTTTAGGAATCCGAAGAAAGCAACTAAGGACAAACAAGAGGTGGAAAAAGATAAGGAGACAGTCATGCTTGATGCGCTAGTGGAGGAAAAGTGGGTTACGGAGAAGCAAAAACCTGTAGGATTAAAGAAGGTGAAAAAAGAGCATGATGAGAAATCTGAGCTAAAAGATGAGTCGTTGACTTGGTCTGATCCTATTCAAATGAAAAAACTTAGCAACCTTATGAGAGTATTATTGAACCTGTAAGCATTTATCGAGCCAACCGAAAAGCGGGTTCCCCAATTGAAGAAAACTCAAGTACCTCCATATGTTGGAAACTCAACAGTGAAGAGAATAATCCAATGACTAAAGTTTCAGATTTTAAAATGCAGAAGTTATTAGAGTTTATGCAGAGCCAACGGTGTGTGATCTTCTTACACTATTTCTTGTAAAATTATTAGTATGACGTTAATAAGCTAGTGGATATTTTGTTAAGTAACAAAATGCCTTCTTATATTAGTTGTTTGTTTATATTATTGTAGAGAGGATACATCTTGCGAGGATCCATTGTTTTATTTGAGGTTATTCACTCCGAGAAAAGAATGGAAAACTACTGACTATGGGTGGCTGGGTGATTCTGAGTGCTCTCATGATTTTAATAAAGTTAATATGTCCATATTTTGACATATAATTTGATTTGAATTTTTTTAAAAAATGTGTAGCACATGGCAGTAGCCATGCTAATGTTTCACAAGAGATCAATGCGTGACCCATCTCCGTTTTATTCTACCAGGATTGCCTTCCTTAGTCAGTGGTTTATTAATATATAGGCAAGGGACTTCCAAAACTACAATTCGAAGACGTGGGAATTTCAAGAAATGTACAAGTGAGCCTTCAACGGCCTTTATCCCGATGACTTCATCACCCACAAGAAGTGGCTTATTGATGTGGATGAATTATACTTTTGCCATCTCATTAACGGTAATCATTGGGTTGCTCTTCGTGTTGATTTCAAGACATCGATTATTCACGTGTATGACAGCATTATGACAGTGGTGGAAATGAAACAAGATCTTCTAAATGAGGGTTTTGCTTTCACTAAACCGATACCTTTGCTGCTTAACGCAGTGGTGCCACCAACGGTCCATAAGAAAAGTGCACAACAATTCCATTTTCGTAGACACAAAGGTATTCCATAAAATTTGAACCTCGGTGATTGTGGTGTTTACACGTTGAAATACATTGAATGCCTTGCTCTTGGGAACGATAGTTTTGAGGGTCTATGTGATGAAAAGATTCAGACTCTTTGCATTAGGCTGGCAGCAGAGATTTACGATGAGCTCGTATGCGTGTAGTCATATTTAGCGTATTATGCAGATTTTTTATCTTTCTTGTAGAATTCGGCTAGTCCTTAGTACTTTAGCTAACATTTTCTTTGTAGAATTCGGCTAGTAGGAGTCTCAGTTCTATCATCTTTTGTTAACTACAATTGTGAATGTGGTATTAAGATCTTTTTCATTTGAACTTTCGTTGAATGGCTGAAAGAGATTATCAATATTATGAAATTCATATATTTGCTCTTTTTAATTTGCTCTCTGTATCATTTATGTATGCTCTGCAATTTATGGAAGTCTTTCTTTTGTAAGCTCTTTGTATCATATATGTATGTTTTCTAATACAACTTGAGAAACTCCTATACAGTGACAAGTTAACCTTATCACATCTTTACGGGCATACATATTAAAACCTGTATCATATATGTATGTTCTGCAATTTCACTATTAAGGAATAATCAAAATCTTGAAAGAGATTATCAATATTTCTCTATTGTTGTTTCAAAATAATCACAAGCCTATATGCTCTGCGGCACACACAACGTAATGCTAGCTTTCTTCTAGCTTGTAAAAGCTCTACATATAAAACCAATTTCAGCTTCGTAGTTAATACCAGACAAAAAAAATTCAACTCCTTGCAAAAATAAAATTTAACTACAAAATTCAAAACAAAATCCAAAAAATTACAAAATAAAATTCAAGTACCTATGCAAAATCACAGGTCTTGCAATTGTGACCGGTTTGGTTACACTTAGAACATGTATGTTCTTTCCTTGGGTTTTTTTTCGCTTTTCCCTTCTCCAAAAACGACTTAATCCTTGAATGTTTTGGTCTTCCTGGAGGTTGACGAACTAGTGGTGGCAAGCACACCTTTGTGGCCACTTCATTTTGTATTGGAGAATCGGTATCCTTCGACATGACAGCGTTGTAGTAAGAATTGTACAAGTAGTATATACGATAATAAGGATGACATAGTGAAATCCTCGAAACTTTTTAGAGTTCAGCCTCTGCGATTGCATGTGCACAAGGAATCTTTTCCAAATCAAACCTACAACGGGAACATTTTTTCTCTGTCAAATTAACTACGTACAAAGACGCAACACCTGTCACCTGAAACTGGTTACCGTCTATCGGTTTCACATTCAGTGTCTTTGCATATGGCACACGTTTCTGTCAAATTTAGCCAACGTATAAAGATCGAGTTAATAACAAAAATTAATAAAATTCACAAGAGGAGTCATAGATTAACCCAAGTTACCTCTAAAAGCTTTTTTACTCCACGAGTAAGGATGATCCTCATTAGCCCAACGTCATGTTTTCTCGCCGCAAACCATCTTGTCATCATTAACCTGGTGGCTTCTATAAGTCTCACAATTGGCAAACTTCTTGCTTCAAATAACACTTTATTGACATATTCTGCACTGTTTGATGTAGTGATGTTATACCTATCTCCGGAAAAATGCACACGCGTCCACATTTGTACATTAACCTTCTCTAAATAGCCATACAACGCTGGATTTAAAGTCTGAATTATTTCATACGTGCTTTCAAAATAGGCAAGTGTGAATGCGTTAGCCGCCTTCTTCACCAAGCCAAACAAATCACCACCTCTGTATCGTCCCAAGATGTTTTTATACAAGTGATATGTGCAAATACCACGAGCGGCCAGTGGATACACCTCCCCGATTGCATTGCCAATGGACTTGTGTCTATCTGAAATGATGGAAAGACTATCATCGTCTGGTATGACGCGTTTAAGCTGATTGAACCATTTCCAAGACTCATCATTCTCAGTATCGACAACTGCGAAAGCTAGC